>UELX01004180.1:0-19218 GCA_900480035.1 Eupelmus urozonus
TAACACGTCCGAAACGTCGGCAGAGAGAAAATAAAAAATTGGATAGTTCGCGGCGATCAAAACCTTGTCTACTTATTTACAAATCTACACCACACGAATAATAAATTCGATTTAATTAAAAAATGTTTAATGTTTTAAAAAACATTTATTCAAACAAAATTGAATCTATTTTCAAAAAAAAATTTCATTTAAATATTTTTCAACCAAATTAAAATTATGAAAAATTGAGAATCTTTTTATACTTTTAAAATAATTTTAAATTGAAATGATATATTTCACTTCAATGATTAATTATTTTTAACAAAATATTCTAACCAAGGAAACAAAAGAGTTGATCTGATATTTACAATGAACAGTGAGAAGCATATTGTAATTTGCTTCTGTGACCTTGATAAGTTACGATGAGTTATACGTGTCAGTGAAGTTCACATCACAAAGTTCCAGCTTTGTATCTAGGGGAAAACGTTAACTGAGGTACAATTTCTATGAATGTTAATTTTAAGAAACTTAAGGCATCTTCTCTATGATGCATTTGAGACTAATAATAATAAGTTTCAAAAAATTAACTTCATATACTCACTATAAGTCAACTAAGGAAAGGACTTTGAACAACATAGGAAAATCCCACCTGGCATTGCGGTGACCCATGTACTTTTGCTTTACTCGCAAATCTGATAAACAGCTATCATCAAAACTTTCAAGGCCTTGGGCAGCTCGAGCATTTTCTATAGCTTCATCCATTTCAGTTTCAATGGGGTTAACCATTCTACGGAAAAATAAGAATATGTACAACATAAAAAAAGATGAAGTTAAGTTAATGTATGAACATACCGTCTATCTGAATCAATATCTTCATCATCGCTATCATTATATACGTCTTCATCTGTAGCTGAAAAATCAAAGAAAATATATGAAATTATAATTTTTAATGCAATAAATAATCTTAAAACTAACCTTCTTGGGTGTGATTATATGAAGGCTGTTTAGAATTAGAATTACTTGGTCCTGGATCAGAGAAACTACTACTAGAATGTCCTCCAGATGTTTCTGTAATATTTATAATATTATTATTTTCATCAAATAAAATGTTAAATTTATTTAATTTAGATAAAAATAAATACCAGGATGATAACTATCTCTTGTAACTTCATCTGCGACCCCAAGGGAAATAGTTGCACTAGTTGAACTTTTATCTGAATAAGTTAGTTTTACAGCTGGTTCACTGCCATGTCTGAAATGAAGAAAGTATTTGTTATAATTAAAGTAGACAATCATTAAATTACGCGTTAAAATTTTGTTTGTGTTGATTTGAAACGCGGAAGTTTTTCATTGACTCGAGATCACAAAGTGATAATAATTTTGTGTTATCTATACTCAGCGTGTACTCATCTCACTCAGTTGTAAAATTTGACGTTATATTCACGTCTATATTTAGGTCATCCAACAGATCATCTAATATTAGGTTTTGTCTTTAAAACATACGCAACTATTTAGTCATCTTGCCACATGTTTTACTCATTTTAACTTGAGTAATTTCATTATCTTATTAATATTTAGTACATAGTAAAAAATATGTACATTATTGTGTTTACCTACTTTCAAAGGTATTCCATGGAACTTAACTTTCAAATACTACGAATCTATGTACTTCCCCTTTATAATTTTTTTTGTAGATTTTTATTTTGGCCTTTTTTGATGGTTATTGTAAAATTTATAATTAATAGGTGGTTAAAAAAAAGATTTAATGTCTTAAATCATCAGTTTAAGAAAAACCAAAAAGATCTGATTACTATAAGTACGTTTGAAGACAGTAAAAAACTTTCTAAAGTAGCTTTGTAAGTTACTGTAAAACGTCTCTACAAAAAATACTGTAATTATTGCAAGTATTTATACATCTGGCATTTTTTTTACATTTGACATTATTTATTGCATTAAAAAAATTATTTTGAGATTTTATTCTTTTTCCAATTTGCTATTCAACGATTCAGAAATTCAGTAAGTTTTAAAAAATCAGAATAAGCAAAATTGAGATTTTTTTTATTTCTGACAGATACCTGAGCTCTCTGGCCATGTATTCTATCAAAATTAATAATGAATTAAATAATACAATAAACATTTACCTTTCGAGGAACCCATCTCTCATAGTAGTCAGTCTATCTTGAAGGTTTTCCATTATACTATTGCTATTATTTTCAACATTAGAAGATTCTCCTTGATTTGAACTTTGTTCACTAGAAGTTTCGATTTGAGTAACATTTTGAGTTGAGGAAGATAGCTCAGAACTTATTCTCTCCTCTGGATGACTAGATTCAATTTCCATAGGAACCTGAGGCTCAGATTCGAGCGTTTCACTAACAGATGGAATTTCTGACGTGGAAGCTGCTTGATCTGTAGTTTCATTTGCTACTGCTTGATCAGTTTCTGTATTTTCTGTACCAGAAGTATCAATTTCTATAGCATTGGATGATTCATTATTTATAGACTGTTCTCTTTCATCGACGCTGCTGTTTCTTTCTTCATTTGTGTCAGTACTATTATCGGGATTCTGTTGACTACCTTCTGCCTGTTGATCCATAACACCTTCAAGACTGTCTTCACCACCACCGCTCAGAGCAGCGCGTGTTGCCGGATCATTTAACATTCTGCTCAATACATCAGTCATTCTTTGCATTAAGGAAGTGTGTAAGACTGGCCTAGCTTGAGCGATTTCTAAAAAAAAAATCGTTTTTAATTATTAAAATTAATATTTCATAAATTTTATTCCTGAAATATTATCTTTCAAATGTGAGTTGAAGAAAGTGTATTAAAATTGAAAACGCGTGTCTTACTGTATCCAGCACATATCTACTTATAAATATTAGGTAAATCAGTTTGCAAAGTTTCATCATATTGTCCTTAACTTTTTAAATTTATGGATGTCAATGAGAATAAAAATATCTAATCCCAGTATTCTTCAAATTTCGATTGATATTAAATGTTTCTAACGTAAACTTTCAGAGAATTTTTATTAAACATTAAAATTTATATTCTATTTTTTCTTACCTGTTCCACTACGTCGACCACCTTCTCGTTCTGGCCTTGCATCTGGCCCAGTGTCCGACCAATCACCTCGTAATCTCAAACGTCGAACTGGTTGCGGTGATCTAAGAGGATATCTTTTTCCTTTGCCTTTTCCAGAAGCAGATTCTTTTTTTAACTGACTACTTCCCTGATCCTTAAAATAAATTTGAAAATTTTGTAAGCAATATAAAAAATTTAAAAATACATCTGATTAAACTTTTCAATTCATTTGAAATTTTTTATATATTTTGATAAAATTAGATAAAAAAATCGATATTTCACAATTCCACTTAAGGAAATTAAAACGTCTTACAGTCGACTTACACAAGCTTTAAAAAGTATTATCAATTTTAAAAAAAGATATATATAGGAAAAAATGTAGAGATCAATTAGTGATATTAAAAAAAATTTTTTTAAATATAATCTTTCTACATTTTTTAAAGTTTTAGCAGTACTAAATGATAATTTTTTTTTTTAATTTTCTCAATTTCTTTTAAATTTTTTTGTTATTGTTATTTTTTTTTATATATTATTATTTTGTTTTGACGCTTGATTTTCCTTAAGTTTACTTTCATTTGACTACTTTTAGAACGATTTCAGTTATTTCAAATAAAAGCAAATTATTAATCTCAACAAAACCAGATAAGACGAAGCTACCAAACTGGTTTTATCCAGATACAACACAAAGACTAGTACATAAGAAAAGCTTTTTTGAAAAGTATACATACTTTCATACTAAACAAATAGAGATGATCACTGCTGTAACTAACAAGGACATCATGTCCATCAGGACTATAACTCAAAGACGTGATTCTATAAGAATTTCCTTCAAATTCCGGTACAGTAAAACTATATAAAGGCTTTGCACTACTTCCATTATCAATCCAACCTTAATTAAAATAATGTATTTTTAATTATGCTTATGCTTATATTTCAATATAAAAATTTTTTAAAACATTAATTTACCTGTTGCTGTTGTTCCTAACATTCTTCGATCAAATGTTCTTACAGTACTATCAGAACATCCTATTGCCACTTGATGTGGTAAAACTGGATTAACAGATATAGCCGTGACTGCTCTTTGACAAGAAATTAAGACATCCTAAAATATAAATTGTGTTTAGTCATAGAGTTGAAGCAAATGAAAATAATGAATCAAAGTAAACAAATATTATGTTACCTCTCTACATCTGGAAGCATTACATTTTTCTTTAATTCGCAAATCAAACCACCTGACAGTTCCATCTTCCCCACAACTCAAAAAACTATGTGGTTCACAAGGAACTGTTGCTATCTCATAAGTTGTTCCACTATGACATGTAAACTGATTATTAAATGTTTCTGACTTCCTCATCAAATCTATAAAAAAATTATTTTTTTAAATACAAATTTTAATTAATGAAAGAGGATAATTTAATAAATTGCATAATAATTTACCAGTATATAAAATGATGCCATCACCACTACAAGAGACAATGCGATGATCTCCATTATTCGGTAAGAATTTGGCACTGAATATATTTGCTCGATGACTAGTTTTATAATCCGAAAGAACCTGTGGAAACAAATGTCTTAATAAGACGATAATTTGAAATTCTTATATTAATTTGAAATCTTGAATGTAAAATTAGCTATAGTTCTAGAATGTATAGATTATGATAATATAGTAAATGAATTGTGAAACGATAATAGAATAAGGAAATGTATAAAAATAACTAGATAAAATTAAAAGTTTATATTTTTAGGAAGTTCAAAGGTTTATTTAATAATTCATCTAAATCCCATGTATAAAAAATATATAAATATATATCTTTTTAATCTAGGTAGTATGTGTGCATATTTATACGTATACATATATATCTAATGCAATTTTATTGGACAGTGTGTCCACAAAGAGCCATGAACATCAAAAAGATAAAAATAACCTGGTCTCAGACGACATCTAAACTTGAAGCAAGAGGTAATTTCAAACAGATAAAGTGCAAGGTCATATGTTTGGGTCATTGAAGTCCATTTTAAGATATAACCAGGACAAAGAAAAAAAAGGTCGATGAATGATTGATGAAGCATAAGATTTAATAAACAGATTCGTAATGGATTAAAAAGAAGTAAATATAAATTTTAATCTTCAATTCCAAATTTACCTGATAATTATAAGCATTAGTCAGTACTAAATGTTGATCATCGCTACCAGATAAAATCAGATCTCCAGTGTTATTCCAACAGATAGAGTTAACGCAACCATAGTGTACTTTAAGTCTTTTCAATAGTGACATGCGCTGTATCAGCTGAAGGCTCGCTGTGAAAGAAAAAAAGATAAAACTGTAAAATTAGTGGAAGCAAAAGACAAAACAAGTGGATTTCTAAGAAACGCGAAAGATGAAAAGTGTAAAAACGTCGGTTAAAAAAAGAAGAAAAATAAAAAAGAAAAACTCACACTTGGTGCTGCTGTAGAGCTTGACCCTAGTGTTGTTGTTGTAGGGCTGGTTGTAGATATCGCGAAAGACGTTGGGCCTGTTTCTCGGCATTGTCTCGTGCTCGGCCGAGCGTAAGAAGCGCGTTTGTAAAAAAAAAGAAGCCAGCCAGTCGGGAAAAGTGATGTTGAAGTGTTGATTCGCGCGGACGGTCGGAGAGACAAAGCCGTCTCTCGGAGCCGTCGCAGCTGCACAGACGAGCGAGGAAGAAGAATCAGAAGAAGAAGCAAGAGCCGCGCAGTTAGAGTGTGTATATACACACACGACTAAGCAGCAGCAGCAGCAGCAGCAGGCAGTGTATAAGTATCTACTGCAGCGCAGGGTATTTTTTCTTCTAATGCACCGAGGAGCAGCAGCAGCAGGTTGATGATCGCTCGCATTTCGCCAGCAGGCAGCTCGTCACCGTTGGATCAGCGATCGTCGTGCTCGGCATTGTCGCGTAGCGGGCAGCGCGGCGCATTACTAAAAATAAATATGTAATACTCTCTAGCTGTGCGAGAGAGCTGTGTCTCTCGCGAAAATCCGCACGCGCGATGGAGAAACGTCGTATTATTACATGCGCTCTCCCCGTCTCTCTCCTCTCTCTCTCTCTCTTTCTCTTTGCACTCGCGCACTCACAAAGTCACAACTGTTCGAGAACAGCTGAGAGCTCTTGTATATATATATATATATACATACATACGTTGAAATTAAAGTCCGCACTGTGGATGTCGTATTACGTGCGCGATTTGTATAGTTCGGTGAAAGTGAGCAGTGACGGTTTCATACTACTGAGAACGTCAGTTTTCAAAGTTTTTTGACGTTCTGGATGGTGTTGGGTGGATGATTGAAGTATGTGCCGTAAATTTTGCCGTCTGCTGGACCGTCAGTTTACCACGGTTGGCGATCGGTAAGTGAAATTTTAGCGGCGTTGTCATAGTAGAGAACTTTAACAAAGTATTTAAATTAAAACGTTAAATTTTAAGTGTTTACTCAGCAGTTATAGATTAAACAAACGAAAATTAATGTTAAGAAGCAAAAATATAAGACAAGTTTTAGTGCTTTATTTTTAAATAGCCCAGCTATCGCGATTGTGAGTTCTCAGCTGTAGGTAAAATGAGTTTCTATCGCAAGTAAACAATTGACGTGTATATATAGATATAACCAGAAAAGGCGAAGCGTTGAAAATTGATCGGAGCAACTCTGTATTCCCGTAAAAAAAGTGTCTTTTATTTTGTAATTTTTACAAATACATGATTTTTTCATTGTTTATTTGTACAGTTACCACATCTACTTCTACGATGTATAATTTTCATTTACGGCGTCGCGTTATTTGATCCATATTATATTGATGTTTTCTAACTATGCAGAAAGTTTTGATATTTTATACAAAGTAAGTTTTTCAACATTTTCATTTCTTATTTGAATAAGATGAAAGTTTTTTAATATTACACAAATTGATTTTGTTTTTATAACAATTCGAAGCCTGTTAATAAAGTATGATAAAGTTTTTAAAAGTTTTTGAGTCATAACATTTAATAACAAAATTGCAGATGAAAAATATTCTTGTAAATCAAAATTCACACTTAGTTTCAGTATTATTTCAATATTTTTAAGATAATGCTTTACATAAAACATAGGCCTAAAATTGTATAGCCATAAAAATGCTAGGTTATGTGAATTCTGATATTCAGTGCTATAGAGTATTTTTAGCACTTCATAAAATTCAAAAATATTTTGTTTTCTAATTTTTAATGTTCTACATTTTATTTGTAAGTTGTCTGTATATTGATTAAATAAAAAAGTTTACAAATTACAGTATCTGTTATATTAGATAATTTTTATTAATAAATTTTTTTTTTATCTTAATAGGTCAATAACAGATAAAAATGGGTGTGGACTATCAGCAGGACCAAAGAGTATTACTTTTCCATTGTTCAATCACATGCATTTATTTTACAGGAATCCTACTCTTTTTGCACATTAGTGAAAATTTTTACAATGTTGGAACTTTTAAATTCATTTCTGTATTATCAACCATAATAATCGCTGAAATCATAAAATTGTCATTTGCATCTTTTCAATCAGATTATATAGCTGTAGGAAAGCTAGATTCTAATCATCCAACAAAATCAAAGAAAAGTCTTACCAAAACAATAAATGATAGTATAAAATTTGTTACATCAATAGCTGGAATAACTGTAATTTATTATATTGTTATTGTATTATTTGGAGCACCCTTATTGTCTCTTTGGGAAGAGACGTCAATGCTTGCTCTTACTTTGACAACCCTCACACTGATTCCAGCAAGTTTACACTTAGGGATTGAAAATGCGCTAGCTTTATTCACCGGTTCGCAACTGCCAATCAATGGAGTAATTGTAGATGCTGTTAAATTAAATATAAAGGCTGTTTTATTAGGCACTTGGCTCGGTGCTTTTGTTTTGCCATTAGACTGGGACAGACCATGGCAAACTTGGCCTATACCTTGCATAGGTGGTGCTTTGCTTGGCTATTTTGCTGCTCATTTTATAACATTTTTAAAAATTTCAACCACGAAATTCAAGAAAAAGAATAAAAAAAGTGAAATTCTTAAAACTTGTTAAGACTTAATCAATGAAAAAATAAAGAAAAATTGTAAATAAATTGTTGATTTACACAATTTTATTTTTATTTTATAATCCTAATCCTAATTAATTAATCCTTTTCCTGATCATATCTAAAATAATAATTCATAAAATGCATGCATAAATTTTTAAAACTTGCATATTTTTAATGTCAAGTATTTTTAAAAAAGTTTGTATATAAAGTAAATATTTTATTTTAAAATCTTTAGAAAACCAAGTTTGAAAAGAGAGCATGAAAAATAAATTTATAGTTTTTCTAAAGTTACAGTTTGAATAAAAAAATTTAATCTTTTACTTCTAATTTATAGACTATATCTGACGATTTGCAAACCTATTTACAGTAGCATTTAAAGAAAAACTTAATCTTTTTAAACAATAAATTGGAATGAACATTACTAGTGCAATGACATTGTTAATAATAAAAATGAAATCTAATTATAAATTGTCGAGCATCATTCTGAAAGAAAAAGAATCATACGTCGCGGGAGTGTAATTTTTTCGCTCATCAGCCTCTCATCTTGAATATGTTATGGTGGTGGGGATAAAATTATACCGGCTACATCGTGCGCGCTGTGTGCAATTCGTACGCCGATAACATAAGAGATTAATAAACATTTGACCTTCAGATACTAGTGCGAAACAAGCGTTTAGCGCGAGCCACATTCCCGAAGCCAGTTGCCGTTACGCATTTTCTTTGTTTGAGTTTTGTTCTTCTAATTGTTGATAAAACGAACCTTTATCAATGGCAGACACGACCGGCAAGGTAATAATTAACTTTTATTACGGATATATTCGCTAAAATTAGGTTAAATCGTTATGTAAAACCGTATCTATATGTGAAACACTTGCTAATTTAAATGATGATTCTTATTCGTTCAAAGCGTCTAGACTTTTGGATAATTTTGCGTCTGATGAGTGTCGCTGAGTTTTATAAATAGATGATTCTTAAATTAAGTACTGATGAACGAGAGTAATATTTAAATAATTTTAAATTAACGTTTTATTATTTTAATAATATTTAAAACTCAAATGCACAGGTTATCAAATGCCGAGCTGCAGTAGCTTGGGAACCAAAGAAACCATTAACTTTAGAAGTTATCGAAGTTGCTCCACCAAAAACAAATGAAGTTAGAGTAAAGATTACTGCTGTCGCACTATGTCACACGGATGCTTATACTCTTGATGGTTTAGATCCAGAAGGCCTTTTCCCATGCGTTTTGGGACATGAGGGTGGTGGAATTGTTGAAAGCGTAGGAGCTAATGTTACTGAATTCAAACCAGGTATGCATTTTAGCTTTACGAGCTTTTATTTTCAGTTAGAATATTTTTAAAATCTTTTATTTGATGAAAACATTTTTTTTTTCATATGATATTATTATATCATTTTTTTACAGGTGATCATGTCATTCCACTGTATATTCCACAGTGTCGAGATTGCAAGTTTTGCAAATCTCCCAAGACCAATGTTTGCAGTAAAATTAGAGAAACTCAAGGGAAAGGAGTAATGCCAGATGGTACATCACGTTTTACTTGTAATGGAAAAACTCTGCATCATTTCATGGGTTGTTCTACATTTTCTGAATATACTGTACTTCCTGATATATCACTTGCAAAAGTAAGCTTGAAAAATATTTATGAATTAGTAACAAATAATTTACTAAAAATAATTTTTCATGATTATTACAAAATTTATTTTATTGTAATAGATAGATCCATCTGCTCCTTTGGATAAAGTATGTTTATTAGGCTGTGGTGTTTCAACTGGTTATGGAGCTGCTTTAAATACTGCTAAAGTAGAACCGGGAAGTACTTGTGCTATTTGGGGATTAGGAGCTGTTGGCTTGGCTGTTGCATACGGATGTAAGACTGCCGGTGCTTCACGTATAATTGGCATTGATATTAATCCTTCTAAATTTGAAAAAGGTATGTGAATATTTCTTTGCATCACAAAACCTTAAAATTATAAGTTTATATTATAAAAGTAATACATTTTTAAAGGTTTTTGAAAAGAATAGTTATTAATAACAATTTGTATAATGTTAATTATTTTTTTATTTTAAATTTTTAAAATCATTGATATTTTTAAAATTTTATTTGTATTATATTATAATGTTTACTAGTGTCTTGATAAGGATGAGCAGGATGTTTGTCTTGCATCAGATGATCAAACTGATAACTAAATAATAATAAAAAAATTAGCCAGAAAATTGGTTTGATCAACAATCCATAATTTTATATATCTATAATTACTAGAATCAAGAAAACTTAATACATTTTTATTTCTATGCTTTTTGCAGCAAAAGCTTTTGGATGCACTGAGTTTGTTAATCCAAGAGACCATACTAAGCCAATACAGGAGGTACTCATTGAACTGACAGATGGAGGATTAGATTATACTTTTGAATGTGTAGGAAATGTGCAAACAATGGTATATATCTTTCTATGAAAAAGTTCGAATTTTCATTTAAAAGAAAGTAAAATCAATAGTTTTTAATCTAATTTTAAAAATATTTCAGAGAGCAGCCTTGGAATCCTGTCACAAGGGTTGGGGTGTATCAACTATTGTTGGTGTTGCTGCTGCAGGCCAGGAAATCAGCACACGCCCATTCCAATTAGTCACAGGACGAACGTGGAAAGGAACAGCTTTTGGAGGATGGAAATCTAAAGATAGTGTACCTCAACTTGTACACGAATACATGACTAAGAAGCTGATCTTAGATGAATTTGTTACTCACAACATGCCTTTTGATAAAATCAATGATGGATTTGAACTTTTGCATTCAGGAAATTGGTAAGTTAAATCATTTTATAATTGAAAAAATATTTATCATGTTTATGTTGATCTAACACATAGCTTTTTTATTTTCAGTTTGAGAGCAGTTTTGCACTACTAATGGTATATTATTTTTTACTTATATATAATATGTTTTGTATCAAATATTCAAACAACAAATTAGAAGAATAAATATTTTTGTATTCACTTACTTGTAGATAATATCATTCTGTTTTATAATGTTTTTAATTTAAGCTTAAAGCATTCAACGATATTGCATTATGCAATAATCATTATCAAGAATTATAACATTTTTCTCAATAAAATTTTCATCTTCATTTTGATAATATAAATTTACATTGATAAAGCAAATTAAAGCTGAGGATTATATGTTATAATTTTTATCTTATCTAATTTAAGTTAGGTACGTCAGTTTACGTAAAAATGACTATTTTTTCTACAACAATCTTTATTTGTTTATTCATAAAGAACTCTTACAGCCACATGTACATACAATACCAGTTCAATGAAATTACATACTGAAGCTTCAGAAATTAATTATAAATTCTTGGCGCTTTAATTTGGAGCTTATGTTACAATAAGTAAATTATCGTAGTATAATGATTATTATTAATAATATTTGTTATTGTATATGATTATATACAATACATAAAATATTGCGATAAATTGGACTTGCACTTTGACATAACAAACATATGTTTCATCTAACGTATAATTAATCGTTACATTTTTTAGTTGCCGTAACTACATAGTGAAACGGAATGTCGTTAGTATTAAAACTTAACTTATCTTATTTTATCATGGCTTACTACTTGATTTTTAAAAATCGCTTAGTAAATTTTTAAACTGAAAAGCAAGTTGTCAATTGTGTATGTAAAAATTCGTACATTTGACGGAGCAGTCTTTTGGCATAAACGTTTCCAAACTCCGTATAAAATTGGATTTGAAGGGAAGTAGGATGATTTAGCGATGTGCTTTTGTAATAAGGTGTAAGAAGAAGCAATTATTGCACCAGAAATTGAATTGAAACAATTACAATGGAATTACAAGTAGAAAAATATAATAAATTTTATACCAAATAAAACGCGCGAAATGTATTTCTTTTTTTTCAAATTTTTAAATTAAAACATCTAACGGTATTAAATCATTTGAAAATATAATTAACGGAACGTAGAAGGACATACGACCCTGATAGTTTACAAAACTAGCTGTTTATGTTACAGCACTGTAAAATAATTAAATATTACAATTGCTGCTTGTAGTACGAAATCTTAGCGTTCCGCCTAAAGCGAAGACGCGCGCAAAAGTGCGCGCACTGCAATCAAGAATGCCATAATGACTATTGGGCTAATTGGTGTTCGGCTACACAAGTTTTTTTACCTATTGTTTGCGTCATTTTTTTGTCATTTAAGCTTGGAGGGTAACTATTCACATAATCACACTGATGTTTCTCTAAGGATTACATAGTGCTTATATACTCTATATAATCGCTACGTTATTTTTTTTTTTTCATTAATTTTTTTCTTGTATTTTATGTACTCGTTTTACGTAAAAGTTGTAAGTAAAAATGCTTATCATTACAACGAGTGCAGATGAACCACGACGTCGCAATGTAGTACCAATCTCCCTTTTTCCCCACTGCTTTTTTTTTAAATTTTTTTTTTCTTCTCTTTTGCATAGCATTCGCATTATTCATTTTTCTTTAATAATCGTTAAGCTCGATCGATACAATTTAAGTACACTAGCGCTTGTGCAAAATTGATCTCACTAAAAAAATTGACGGCGGATGCTTATATTTTTTTTTCTTTTCACTTCTTATTCTTTTATTCTTCGCCAGTTTTTCGGTAAACGCACGAGCGCGCTGGGGGAGGGAGACAGAGAGACTAGAGCGGGACAGGGAAAAGGCGGTCCTTTCTGCAGGCGCATGGTGTGTGGGTTTAGCGCTTCGTTAAAAAGCTGATTTATTAATTCTTCGTAAACCCTCGAATACTCGCCGATATTGTGTAATTTTGTGTGTAGGTATCGTGTGTGGTGGTAAGCCGATTTTTAATCGTCGTGATCGCGACTACAACCAGCGATTAGCGAGTATGAAATAAGTCGTTCTTTTCTTTGTTATGCCATTATATTTATATCTTACACTAAACGTCAAAGTTAAGACTGGCTGTGAGAGGGAAAGAAAGCATTTTAATTTCGAAAGTCGCGTGACTACGCTTTAAAAAGACTTTTCAAATCAAGGGGGTAGGTAGAAATTATAAGAAGCAAAATATTGAACTCAGTTTTATAGTTTCCTTTTTCAGTAAAATAAAATTTCGGATATGTGACATAAGAAAATGAAAACAGCGTGTTCTCGTAACTATATCTCGGTGTTGATTAAATGTTACTCTATTATATTATCAGTTATTGCAACATAATGTCGATAAACAAATATGACTAAACATAATCGAGGAATGACGTATTTCGAGCATTAGAATACACACAAGCGCAGCCTTACAACGTCAAATCTTTCCTCTCTCTTGGCCAGCTTCGACTTTAGCTTACGGTCGGCATCGTGATCAATGAATCGTACAATATATATATATTTAGTTATATAATATACGCGCTTATTATTTTCTTTTTCCTTTTTCCTTCTCGGCACTATCGTCTATAGATGATTAGAAATAATACAGAGCATTTTATGTAGTTTTCATACGCAAGTTATAAGTTTATATTATTTTTTAATTATTACTCTTCTTTGTTTTGTATGTGTCATGGAATATTGGCCGATGAATTTCATCTCAGATCTCGCCTCCGTTCTTGTACCTTCTTATACTTTATACCCTAAGTGTTTTCTACGTTTTCTTGTTTTTTTTTCTCTTATATGCATAAATAGCTTGCAACTATCTTATTTATAGACGGAATTGTGCATGGAGGTACCATAGAGCGTACACTCATTTTTTCTTTTTAAATTATAAATCCGCATTTCAAAGCTTTTATTCATACGAATATTGCTATTAGGCTTTTATTTATTATTCGTATATAAACTTGAAAATAAGTTATTTTGTATTTTCAAGAGCCAACGTTAATTACTTTTCGTATTTTTCTCGCCACTATTGATGGATCGAGCACGAAAATATTGCCTTTAAAATATATTTAAAAATTATCTTCATAACATTCTCTAAAAAAACAAAATAACCAACAATTAGAAATAATATAAATAATTCCAATAAAAATTTTCAATCTTTACCTAACAAATTTATAAAATTTATTGCGTCGACCATTTTTAATTAATTGACAGTGCCCTTATTAAATGTCAGTCTAATATTAAATTTTAGACGATTTGTCTTACGTAATTTAATAAAGAAAAGTAAATTTAAGGAATAAAATTATCTCATTTTTTAACAAAGATAAATCAAATCATTATATTTTTAATTTTAATAAATTTTTCGATAAACAGTTTACTTAAACTTTAACTAAATCTTTGTTACATTACATATCTGATATTAGAAAATGGCACTCTTTTTTTATTATTAGTTAGAGTAATAAAATCTCGTAAATAAAGTATTAAATTTGAATGCAAGCGAAAACTGATTTAATAAGTTGCTTTTAGAAATGCAAAGAAAATAAATTATTCTGAAATGTCGAGACTCAATATTGTTACCTTACATAAAATTTATTTGGAACGGAAATTTGCAACATCATTTGATTGAAATATAATTGGGTCGCTAATTTATTGCTGCTGCTGTAGTACTTAACTTACGATTACCCTGATTCGAAATTTTTTATTTAAAGTAATTAAAATTGACCTCATTATATGTGTTTCTTAACAACTAAAAATACTTATCAAATTAATCAATAATGTCTTTCATTATAACATCATTGTCATTATAATATCAATAATATTTGAAATTTAATTAATTTTAAAGCCGATATTTTATAGGTAATTATAATTATATCTAAAGTTAAAATTTATTTGAAGTTAAAATGAGTATTTTTGGACGTAAAAGATAATAATATCAATTCTTGCATGTAAAAAATAGTGTATTAGACCGCATTTATTTACTGTTAATAAATACAATTTTTTAGTAAGTACTGACGGAATACATTTGTTTTAGAAACTTCGAACCATTTTGTCACCTTTGCAATATTTTTTTCTAATATTCAAGATATAATTTTTATTTTTATAATAATTATTACTATATGGCAACTTTATTTTCATAATTTCGATTTGTACGTATTTTATACGTGATATTTATTATAATTATTATATGGCCAAAGAAGATTTTGCTGCGATTTAATAATATTGGCTCTTTATGCATTGTTACTCCGATCTTATTGTAATAAAATTTTATGCGTACGTATTTAGTGCAAGAGAGAATATAGCTTTAATTATATACTTGTGTTTTAAAATATGTACGGTAGTTTGTAAACGTGCCAAAGATTCTTTATCACGTAATACCTTAACGAGTTTACAGAAAATTTTTTTAAAAAATTTCGTCATTTAAAATTAATTAAAATAAAAAAAACCTCCTGAAAATATTGTAGACGAAAATCAGGACCTAAAGTGATTAAATAAAAATTATCTCCCGATTGTTTAGAACCATACCGAATAAAATCTTCAATCGAATCCAGACTCTGCCCGTTAGAAAAGAAGAATCGAGAAAGTGGAAAGAAGAGAGAGAGAGAGCGAGAAAAAAAAACAAATCAGAAATAATTTCAATCGAATTCGCAATGGGTTCTCGAATTCATTCCAAAGGAATTCCCCGAGCGGGGCCGCCGGTGAAAAAGTAAGTTTTCCCTCCCCCTCTCCTCCCTGGCGTCTCAGCTCGAGCGAAACGGCCCGTAAACGACGGAAAGAACATTGGAAAAGTCGAGCGCGAGCCGACGAAAAGCATATACATAGACGCGCGTGGCTGCACGTGTTTCCCTTGTCTAACCTCCCTCTCTCTCTCTCTCTCTCTCTCTCTGTGTACGTATATATCTATTCGTAATAGCGTGTACGTTAAGAGCGTAGTAGCTACTTTTGTGTGTCTGGGTATGCGTGTGTTTGTGTATGTGGGTGTGTATGCGAGAGAGTGGCGAGCCGCATCAGACGCGATCGATTCCGCCGGCCCCGAAGAGAAAAACACATCACCGGCACAGCACTGCACCTAAGGGTACCTCCAGTCACAAGGGCGCGTGTTGTAGCGTTTTATCAGCCGCGGAGAGACAGACAAGCGCACAATTTTTTTTCTCTTTATTTTCTACGAGCTTTCAATTTTTTTGTTTTTTTCTTTTTTCTTATCTTAGTTTCGTTTAGTAAGTGTGTGAGTAAGTGTAAGTGTGGCCGCGCGGGTGAGCTAGCAGGATGAGCCGCCGCCTCCTAGGGCTGGCTGCCGCGCCGGTGAAAACGGCGCGACGTCACCGCGTCACCCCCGCGAGGACGTTGTATCAACGATCCTCGACTATTACAAAGTTGCCTGTTCTGCTGCTGCTGCTGACGCTGGTTTTATTTTTTATTATGCTGTTGTCTTGGAAAAGGCGCGTCTTTAAAAGTCCAGGGGCAGATCGGCGGAGCCCTCGAAGTCCTGCGCCGAGTCCTCGTCGTCCTCGAGGTCCACGCTGTTTGTCTTTATGCCGCCGTTGCTTATCTTGTTCACGATCGAATCTGTGGAGGAATAGTTTTCGTGACTATTAGTAGTTTGCTTAGATGTATTTATTGATTTTAATGACTAAAATGTTTGAATTGAGGAACAAATGTTTTCTAAAGAAAGTTATCATGTTAATTAATTTAATCTTAAAAATAAGCGTTACATTAGTTGAGTACTAACCAGCTTTTCATTTTCAATTAAAAGCTAAAATGATTAGTTTATATTTTTATTATTAAAATTTCATTGAAAGTCATTACATATATAATACATCAAATGATTAAAATTCGTAAAGCAAATTTACTGTATTAATAAATTTTATTTAAAGAGCAATTATTTATATTTTAATGTAATCTTTAATTTATTACTCAGACATTAATATTATAGGAGTCCAGTGAAATTTCGTGACTAACTGATATCTGCATACTTGAACAAAACTAATAAAGGTCGAAAATTGGCCTCCATTAAGTTTAGAGATTAAATTCAAGAATGAAGGTCTTCAGTGAATATAATCATTGAACTAAGTAGCTGCTTTTATAAATTTTGAGAAACACGCACGCGTACCTTTATCGCTTAGATTAACATACTCTAATGCGGGATAAAGTGAATCTTATTTAAGATACCGCAATAATAATGTTTATTTATTTTGGAATGATAAACTGTTTAATATTAATTTAAATATAGCTCTATATATATTTTCTGTTAGATTTTTTAAAATGATTGGAACCTACTTAATATTTTCTCTGCAAATATTTTAACCATTGACACCTATGAAATTTTTTCATTCGAAGTAAACATAAAAATTAATATTTTTGATCGAAAAAATCTTTTTATATTTCAAAAGATGTCATTTCAGATTGTTGATTGCTACAATATTCAATTATAATGAAAACAGTAATCGCACGATTTCGTTAATTTTAATGTCGCATTCAAAAGGCCTCTTGAAAATCTGAAACGTTTTTACCTACGTAAAATCAAACGAAATTTCTGAGTCATTTACGGAAGTTAATAGGTTCCGTTTAAAAGCTGAAGTATGAAAGTAATATTCATACAAATTCAAAAGCATGAATATAAAAGTCGCTATCTTTAACGAGCCATACATGTGCTGTATGCCGACAATTTATTTTCAGATCTTTATGAGTAACATGCAAACTTTTATTTCTTTTACAAAAAAAAAAAAGAGTGGTGGTAATTACTTTGACGTAAAATTTCAAATATTTCGAAATTTATAGCTTTTTAAAATCGTTTACGATTGACATAAACATGATTGCAGGAAAAATAAACAATGAATATCTTATTAGCTATAAAATTCAACGGGCAAAATTCCGAGTAAATAAATTGTAATAAAAAATTAAAATTCATAAAAGTGACGAATTTATGAACTCGCATACAATTCGACGCTAAATTTCGGGAGCCACTTTTCGGAGAGAATCTACTTGAAAGGACACGCGCTGAAAAAGCCCAGAAGCGCATAACATTCTCCATATCCAGTAAGAACTCGTTTACCATAAGCAAAAAAAACGAAACCAAACGCGCATCCAAAAACGAAGCGCGCGCATGCAGTCATCGGCAATCCCGTTATCCTTGATCGCAAAAATCGGGCACCTCGCGAAAAAAGGGCCGAGACATCTGAAAATGATGGAAGAGCGAAAGGCAGGCAGACTCACCGCAATCCGGTTTTGATCCCCGGACTCGCGTGCCGGCGAACTCGATGCCGTGCTGATCGACGCACCAGCAGAGCCCGAGGCCCCGGTGGCACTGCGTGCTCTGGTAGTAGCCCCTTGAGTCGCAGCTGGGCGCGACCTCGGCCGAGGACCGCCGGCGGACGGCCGCGCAGGGCCGCTCCGCCTTCGAGAAGCAGCCGCACCATTCGGGCCCGCTTACAAAGATGTCGCTGGAAGAAAATTTAATCGATTTTTCTTTGTTGCTTGTAGAAGTTGGTGTGAGTTGTTGGGAATACGTTGGATTTGTTTGGGTTTGTAGAGGGAAAAGTTTACAAGTCATTTGGGTTAATGTTTAGATTAAGCAAATGTAGTAAAATTTTTGGATAATTTTCATTAGGCGTATGTTTGATGTGAGTTTGAAAAGCCTTGTGGCTCGCTTCAAAGGAAATTTCTTTAATGTTTAGCAAGAAATATACACTGCACTTACTATCCTAAAAAATATTTCAAAATTATAGTAGTTACTAAGTTTCGCTTTAATGAACAAAATGTTATTGATACAGTGTACTTCTCATACATAAGAAAAGATATTTACGTAAATTATCCTTGCACTATTTTGTCAAATAAGTTCCAATATAAATTCCAAAAATATACTTGATTTAGTAGTGTGAATCGAATAAAGTAATATTAAATGCATTTATTTTATCTAATATTATTTTTAGGAATAATAAAGAATGATAGAAAACGTAAAATTTTGTTTTTCAAATATAAATAAATAATTGACTAGTCTGGATCTGACTTTTTCTAAAACTCTTTTTAGGCAGCAATTATAATAAAAAATTTTATGTTACTAACCAGGAGAGTGTCACACCTGCGGGTCTCAGATCCTGATGAAACTTTGGGATATGTTTTTAGGTGCCGAAAAATGAACAAAGCCGCAGCTATACGGTCTAACGCTTCGGAAAACTTAAGTTATTGACGTTTGTAGCCTTATTTTAAGGAAAATGTGAAAAAAGAGCT
>UELX01004181.1:0-19208 GCA_900480035.1 Eupelmus urozonus
ATGTTTTTATTATGTGCTTTCACAAAAAATTACAAGTCGACGTTTCGGAGGGATTATCTACCTCCCTATTCATGACTTTAATTATTGTAAAAATATGTGTGTCGCATAATTTATTAACGAGCCTCAAAAGAGGCTGGAGTCGAACAATACGACTCCACGACTTTCAAAATATAAATGGTTTATTCCAAAATATATTCTAGATTATAAAACATGAAATATAATGCGGTTATCCGACATATTGAACAGATATCATCTACTTATAAAATATCTATATATATCAATCATGAAAATATATGTAAACAAGCGTCATGTACTACGTTATAATTATAATTAAAATAGAAACAATAACAAGAGTTAACTTATATTCATATCAGATACAGTATGATTATTCTTGTGTGAACATCTTCGGGTAGTTTTAAAATCCTATTTTTGTACAAACAAAATAAAAATAAATTAGCGTTATTAATATATTATTTGATAAAGTAAATAAGAAGTAAATTTTTATTTTTATTTTAAATTCATCAGTAAGTATAAGTTATTTAAAATCAATAGATGTACAAAATATTAACGAAAACATATTAAATAAATTATTATTTTAATAAATATATTATATAATTTTACTACAGTGAAAATTGAAACTTAAATATCGGTTTAGCATCTCCATATTTCCTTTCCAGTCTAAATGATAGTCGAATAACAGCTCCTTATAGAAACACACACGCAGAGATTGATCAAATCAATAGCGAGACGCTCATTATAAAAGTATGAGAACAGATTTAAAACAATAATTTTCTAAAAATAATCACTTCTAAAAGTTTATTACTTAGATTCGTATTTACGCAAAATGTGTTCAGAATCCCGTTTTCATGGAAACAGTAATAAGGAGTTAATGCAATATTTAAAAGGTAATTTGTTTTTGATTTTTATAAACAAAATGACAATATTACAATTAAAAAAATTGATTCATTTTTAGATTGTGGTAGAATAAAATCTACCCTAGTATTTGATACAATGTGTTTAGTCGATCGGAAAAAATTTACTACGGATCCAATCAAAGCGTATATCGATGCTCCTCATGTTATCGCAGAAGGCAAAACTATAAGTTCGCCACATATGGTATCATACATATATATATATATATATATATTCTCTTTTCTGTCAAACATTAAAAAATCATTTTCTATATGCAATAAATTTTTTAATTTCGCTCTGTTTTGAGATATTAAGTTTTTTTAAAGAGAGGGGCTTAGATGAGGATGAAAACATTTTATCATCTGTTTAGCGATAATTAGCTATTAAAGCATAATTTAGTGAATGGTGTTATATTCATAGTATGTCAAAAATATTTTTGTTGAATTAACAATATCTAATTTTCACTACCTCCTGCAGCATGCCATAACACTAGAGATTCTCGCAGAGAAATTTCAAAATGGAAAACGCTCACTAGACATAGGATCTGGCTCTGGTTACTTAACAACATGTATGGCGCTGGCGCTTGGAGTAAAGGGTGTTGTTGTAGGCATTGAATGCATACCACAACTTCAAAATCTGGCAAAGAAAATTATAAGCAATAATTATCCAGATCTTCTAACAAATCGAATAAAACTAGTTGGTAATTTATTATTTCGAATTGATTTACTAAACCATTACGAAATTTTATACATTTAAAACAATATTTTGTCATTACTGTATTTGTAATTAAAAATTTAATTCAATATCTCTTCATATTTATAAAATTCTTAGTTGGAGATGGCAGATTGGGTTTTCCATCAATAGGACCTTATGACATTATTCACGTTGGAGCTGCAGCATCAGAAATACCCCAAACAGTAAATATTCTTACTACTTTAAAGATAATTAAACTTTTAATTAAAAATTTTAATTTTTACAATCATTTTAAAAATATATTCGATAATTAAAACGAAACATCACGTTACAGCTGATCAATCAACTTGCTCCCGGTGGTCGATTAATTATGCCTGTGGGAACGAACTCAAATCAAAATTTGATTCAACTTGATAAGTTACTGGATGGTACAACTGAACAAAAAACGTTAATGCGCGTTATTTATGGAATGTTATCTGAATCAAATGTAATACCGAAAGATATTTATTGTCAATGTGAAATTATTCCAAGCGCAGACAAGAAAGTAAACTCTAATATAGAAATCGAAAAAGTTCAAAAAAAGCTTGACACAATAGAACAAAAGATTAATGACGACATATGTCCTATTAATAAAAAACAGTTTCAACAAATAGAAAACAATATTCATAACTTAGAAAATATCACGGAAATTCTAAAAAATAAATATGATAAAGTTGAAAAAATTATTTCACTTCAAGCCATTATCGTACTTTTACAAGAACGATGTGAGAAAGTAGAAACACGAGTAGACAGCACAGAAAAAGAATTAAAAAAAATAAATAATGATTTAATAAATTTTAAAAATAATACAGACAATAAAATTTGTAATAAAGAAAGAGCGTTGAACGAAACATCGGAACAAGTAAAAACAAGTGTAGCTGATGTACTTAAAGATTATAAAACAGAGGAAAATGTATTAAAAATAACTCTGTCGTCGCAAACACGCATGCTAGAAGTAATCGAAAACGCTATGAAAATACAAGAGAATTTATTAAAAGAGAAAGAACAAATAGGTATCAATCTAGAAAGTAGAATCAGAGACTGGGAAAATACTGAACGACGCATAGAAGAAATAGAGAATCAGATGAAAAACTTAGAAAATAAACCAGTGATGCTATCAAATGTAGTAGAACTTATCGAGAAAGTATTAGATCTGCAAAAACTGACGTTAGACAGCAAAAACGTAAATAATATTTTAGAAAAGAAAAGTTTAGATCAAGATACTGAATTAGAAAACGTCAAGTTGAAAATAAACGCTCTAAAAGAAACAGTTGATTCGGTAGAAAACAGGATAAAAGAATTTAATGATGTATTGTCTAAAAATGAACCATTTAATACAGATTTAACGACGAAGCATGACAAATTAGAAGAACGAGTTATTAAAATCGAGAAAGAATTGGATCTAGTAAGGTATTTGCTGGCTGATCAAATAAGAGAAGGTGCTTATGCAAGAATTCAAAAATCCATCAATTTAAACTCAACCGCCTTTTCCAATGAAAATTTAGAAAATTAGAATATTTTATTAATTATGACATATATATTTAATAAATAGTGTTATGAAACATTTTTATGAGCTTATGTTACGTATTTGTTTTTAATATTGATAATGTTTGACTAACCAGAATAAAAATTTATATTTTAAGAAAAGTAACACTTATATTTCAGTTTATTCCGTACTATATCTCATTGTAATTGTTTGTAAACACTAGTACCTATCGAATTATTTCTAAAATCTTAGTCTACTTGTGAGTAAGCTAATGAAATCTTTATATAAATTCTTAAGCATATAATTGAATTAGATTATTGATATAAATAACTACACAGTAGTAGACATAAGTAAAATTAAGTTATTTATAATTTTAATATTTAAAGTTTTTATTATTATTTTAGTTGTAGTATTATAATAGTGTAAGAGCAGAACATTTTTTAGAGTTTCTCTTCTTTTAAAAAAAATGAGTTCAAGTAAATATTTTCAAGCTAGTAGTAATCAAGAACTGGTTGAATACCTCAAAAGTAAGTATTTTGAGTCAAAGAAGTAGATCCTAAGATTAAACAAAAATATATAATAATATATAAGTACGAAAAAAATTTTCTGCAGATTGCGGTATAATTAGATCTAGTTTAGTATTCAATATAATGTCCTCAGTGGACCGAAGAAATTTTACTACTAATTTTAGCAAAGCTTACATAGATGCTCCGCACATTATTACACAAGACAGAACAATAACTTCGCCACACATGGTATTTTCTACAACAATTTATGTTACCATAATTATACATACACTATTACCATATTTTTTAAATTAAAATGATTGAATCTATTGGGATAATATTTAAATGTTTTACTTAAAAATATATAAAGCATAACGCTGATAAATGCTTACATATTATATCATATATTATAATGCATCAATTTCAGAGTATTATTTTTGATGTATAAGCAAATTTTTGTTTAAAGATTGTACATAATATCAAAAATTATTGCAATATAAAAAATATTATCACTTTATATTTAAATGCAATTCCTTTTTGTAAAACAGAAAATAAAAAAGTTGATTTTATTGTAATTATTATAGCACGCAATGATACTAGAGCTTCTCATAGATAAGTTTCGTTGTAGCCGTCGTGCATTAGATATAGGATCTGGCTCTGGGTACTTAACAACCTGTATTGCGCTGGCGCTTAGAGAAAATGGTATAGTAGTGGGTATTGAATGCATGCCGAAACTTCAGCAAATGGCTAAACAAATAATAAGCAATAAATATTCAGAGTTATTGATAACAGAACGAATTAAATTCATTGGTAAATTTTAAATCAAACAATTATTTACTGGATTAATTTATTTGGAACTTTAAAAAAGTTGATTCATGAAATTTTTCAGTGGGAGACGGACGATTAGGCTACCCAACAATGGGTCCTTACGATATTATTCACGTCGGCGCAGCAGTATCAGAAGTACCTCAAATAGTAAGTTCGCTTTATACTATAAAATCGACTATAAATTTATTAAGTAATAAAAATTAGCAATTATTTAGTCAAAATAATTACTTATAAAAAATTTTAATAACAACAAAAACTCAATTTACAATAAATTTTAAAATCTGGGTGTTTTTAAAAATGTTTTTAAAACAAAATGTTAAGTATCAATTTAAATTAAATATTTAGACTCTTTAGACGCCACTGTCAGCGTATATAAAATATTTGTCTAAGATTTAAGTACGACGTAGTTTCAAAGTTAAGATAGAAAAACATATAATATACCATTTACGAAAAAATTTTTACGATTTCAAAACTTTATTTTATAAGAAAGCAAAATTAATTTTATACATGTTTGAAGTTAATTTGATATTACCCTCAAATTCAAATTCTTAATACAAATTTTTATTTTTATTTTAGCTAATTGAACAACTGGCTCCTGGTGGTCGCTTATTAGTACCAATTGGAACAAACGATAATAATCAGGTTTTTACACAAATCGATAAATTACGAGACGGAAAAATTATAAAAAAGCCATTAATCAATGTCTCCTATGGATTTCTTACTGATGTAAATATTGAAAATCATCAAAAACAAGAAAATAGTCTATATAGAAACAATGATTTAAAAGATATTTCAAAATGTAGTATAACAGATATTAATGACATACATCACTGGCTCTATGAAGTTGAAAAGAAGATAGACAACTATTGTCTTAATCAGAATAAACACATGCAAAAAATCGAAGAAAGTATTGCAAAAAATAATACAACTATTGAAATTAACCACACAAAATCAAGAAAAGGTGATTCAATAAATTATAAAAATAGTGTAGTATCAGAACAGGATTTTAGAAATATTAGTACAAATTTAACTAATTTATCTCAGTATAAAACCTTAACAGATACATTATTAAAAACATCATTAAATATATCGTTGCTGTCACAACCAGAAGAACATAAAACTAACGCACCTAATGATACACGTCTACTAGAAACGTCTATATTATCAGAGACAAGTTACATGAAAATAGTTGACGAATCTATAAAACTAAAAAATATTTCCTTACAAGAAAGTATAATAGACAATGTAGAGACACAAGCAAAATCAGAAAAACTACATTTTTTTAAAGATTTTAAAATGCAGAATAAACGATATGACGAATCAATTGCCGACAACGTAATCGAAGTTAAAGAGCTAAAAAATAAAACTAGAAACCAACTGAACGATGAATTCGATTTGGAGAAAAATGTAAAACTCTGGGATAGTAATATAATGATACACGAAAAACAGACAAAAGATTGTAACCAAAGATTTAAAGTACAAAGATTAAGTTCTAAAAACGAATCATTAAAAAATACTCCAAGAAAGATAGAACGTGATAGCAACGAAACTCGCAATAAAGTAAAAAATAAAACGTGTTCCAATAAAGAATCAATTGATGTGATTGAAAATAGATTAATCTCAAAACTATCTGAAATACAAGCTAAAAATGATAAAAGTCAGAAAAAGCAGACTGAAGATTATAAAAAGATAGAAGCACGTATATTAGCACTTGAGGAAAAATTTAAATTAATTCAAGATATGAGAAAATCCGAAATTGATGAAATTGATTATTCAAAATTGAAAAAATCCATTAACTTTCACTCAACAGTTTTACCTCATGTAAATATTTAAAAAAAACTTTTAGACAAAATTATAAATTAGATAATCAGTTACAAAAATTTTAAATTTTTGAACTTTTTTATTATTAGAAAAAACAAATTATATATGAGAATATGTTTTATAATTTATAGATTCAATTTATATAGCTATTAAAACTAATATTTTTATTATCAACTACTTTTTGTAGTGTTGATATTAAAAGATGAGAAATTAATTTTTATAATTATATAATTTATCTGCGATATATAATAATATAATATTTTATGAAATCATATAAAATCTATGCTAACTAATAGGTGGTTAGGATAATCTAATACTTTATTTATTGTACGTATAACATAAACAAATAAAAAAATTAAAATGTGCTTATTAAATTAATGTAATAAAATTGTTTACTTCGATTAATCCTTTTTCTTTCTTCATTTTACTTATATCATCCATTTAATACTTGCATTGATTCTATGAAAGCTGAAATGAAAACTTATTTTTTCCAGTTACGAATTTGTTTTACTTATATTAACTGTATTCGAAACTCCAGATTCTATAATGACAAATTCGCCGGAATAAAAATTTTTTTTGCCAAAAAATATTACTGCAATGTTTCAGGCGGATCTGTGATTTAAAGGTCTTTTTAAAAAGGAAAACTATTAGCTACGAACTGATGTTCTATTACTTGATAAAATTAAAACATAAAGCTGATTCAAAAGTGCAGAATTTAATTGGATATTTGGAGTTACACTTTTCTTGGGAATTTTTAGATGAATTATTCATTAAAGCGAAGGGTATAGTTACTTATATATGCATTGTTTTGCACACAGTTCATAGAGTTTATTTAATACACGAAATTTATTTTTGATTATCACAAAAGTATTAAGAGGGCTGCGTAATCAAATAGGTATTTGATTTTCTAGCGGTCTTGAATAACTATCGATCGAAGTCTTACCGTTACAATAAAAAATTTATTTTAACTTTTTATCTTCACTTTTCAAAGTTCGTCGAACTGCTAGATAACTTTGTATCCAGATTCAATAACAGAATGTGGGTTATTATTTAAAATTTAAGCTGACTAGGAGAGTATCACATCTCCGGATCACAGATTTTGATGAAACTTTGGGATATGTGGATTACATCCGGATGTTATTTGTTACTCGAGTAGAGCCAAATGTTAGAATATACGTTGTATTTAATATTTTTTTAAATTGAAAGCGCTAAATGAAAATTTTTTCTAGATTTTGGCTGTTATAAGACGTTGATTTACGCTTGTGTTTGAAATAGGACGCTAAGTGAATTGCTTAACACGCTAGTGAACTAACAAATCTTGCGTTTTAAGTTTTACTTATATAAAGAGTGTTTTAAATGAGTGTGTGAATCATCACACACTGTAAAAAATTTTGTGTATAAACAGTATATTGAAAATGAAATATGTGTATTTCTCTACTTGTTTGTATCGAAAAACTACACATTATCTGCGTACTTTTAGTTAATTATTCATATTACACAAAAAATGTGTAGTGGGTGCCGTTTTTAACACACGAAGTGTGTTAAAAAGGGCACCGGACTTTTAACAGTGCAGGGTGCATCGTATCGCTTAAAGCAATGACGTTTTTTCTTCAAATATTTACTATTCTTCTAAATTCAAAACTAAAATTTTTTTCAAAATTTAGAAATTATAAACATAATTTGTTAACTTATAAATATGTATCAATATAGTTACGAATAGAAATACAGTATATGGTTAATTTTAATTTTATCTTATCACTACTCATAGATATCTATAGAAAAATGTAAAATTTTTAATGAATAAATAATAGTGTAATACTATTATTAAACCCATTACTAACGTTAAATGAAAAAATTTGTTTAAATCTCGTTAATAATATTTGGAAAAATTATTTAAAATATCTAAAAAATTTAATTAAATGGATTAACATACTATCTCTAAAAGGTATTAAACTTTAAACTGCAAACAGCATATAAATGCTAAAAATTTTATCATAAATGGTATACTTAACCGATGTAAACAAATCCTTCTACATAACAGCAATATACAATACTTACACGAAAAGAAACATGTTTACTATCTTAAATTCCCAGGTAAGGAGCGACGTTAGTTTGGTCTCCCATCGTCTTCTGTGCTTAGTTCTTCGGAGATCCCTTCGGATCTCGTTCCGAATTCATATCGAAGACCGAGAGACCGAAAGCTCGAAGGAAAATGCGTGATCAGTTTGCTCTGCCAAAGTATTTAATAATACAAGAACAGAGTAAATTGTAAAAGCTTTTTTCATCTTCGATGATCGTCCAGAAAAGGCTCTTTTAGTGTAAGTACAACTTTGAATATAAACATCTTGATTTCCTCAAATAATAACATCGATAAGTTTGCCATTGTTTAATAAGTGAACCTGAAACAAATTAAATCAAATATCGTCGAATGAAGAGAAGAAGTAAGCTTTAGCAAATTTCTAGAATGCGTAAAATAATTAAATTTAATAATACGATTAGAAGTTGGAAAACGAAAATCGTTTATTTTAAATATCGAAAATACTTTATTTACGGCACGTAAAATTTTTCATTAAATTTTCGTAGATTAAGAAACACGAAATATATTTAACTGTGTAATAAAATTGATGATAATAAGTTGCGTGCATTTTATATCGCCAAAACAAACTAAATAAGTGTATATTACAATTACGATATATAAAAATATGAAAAAAAAAAAAAGAATTAATCAAATCAGTGGAAATTAAATACATAAATCTTTTAGATACGTTATTTGATCATCGCAAAATTGTAAATACTCTCATTAATAATAATTTCAGAATAATAACAAAAGCTATTTTGTCACTAAAGAAAAGTAATTTTTTTGAAGTTGTAAAGATTCTAAAAATTTCGGGAGATGTTCCGTGCACGTATAAATTTTCATGTAGAATAATGTGCGTCAAGACTGTTTTTCGATAATATGGTAGGCTACAATTATTACTATAATTATTACTTTTCATTAAACGTAAGTCAGTTTTGATTGAAAGCAAAAGTAATACTTTCGAATCGTAATGATAAAAATAATTTATAAACTCTACTGTTTTTTAACTCTAAATACTAAAGTTTTAAAAAATTTTAAAGTAAACACGGAAAATAATGACGTTAAATAACCTCCAATCGAGTATGCGTTTAAGCGTTTTGTCTCTAAACGACATTCGACTTATCAAACCTAACATGTTCAAATTTGTAATAAACTTTGTAATTAAGGAATGACTTTAATACTTGTACCTGAATATGTTTGTACACATAACACGTATATCACGTCTCAATGTTACTTGCTCATCTGTATATGAGTGACAGTTAAAACTGTGAAGCAGACGACAAGACCTACCAAGATCTATAGTATAGGTATAAATAAATAATATATCTAAAACCATCTTAAAAAATAGGAATTTATTTTATAGAACATTACTAATATAAAAAGTTTTAAACAAAAAATATTTAAATCTTGCAAATCCGCAATCCCGCATGCATCAAACGCGAAGCGCAAAAACGATTTCAGAAAGAGAGAGATTTTAAGCAAAAATATTATCGGCGCGTACTCGGTGAAATTTTAGCGACATGACGACGACGAGCCTAAACAAACGCACAGACCTTCATTCACGAATCTGCAAGCCAGTGCACTCTATAGACACCAGACATATACAGGTATCATACACGGATATACACACATATTGGCATCGTATCAGACGCGTCCGCGACCTCGTTCCCTTGTACTTGCTTCAGCACAGTCGCAGTAGTCCGAGCGAAAGACAGAGACAGAAAAAGAACGATCAAGAGTAGTAAAGCAGGTCGCGCCGCGCGCGCGCCTCGAGAGAGAAAACACGCAGACGGAAAATATCCCTCTCTCTCTCTCTCTCTCTTTGGCTGTGTATATTTTTTCGCCTTAGCCAATCGGCCGCGCTCTCTCGTCTCAGTCGCAAAAGAAAAAGGAATAAACCGTGAGTATCGATAATTCGCCGACGCGACTTTGGGATAAGAGTGAAAGAATAAAATAATATAAAGAGGACGATAAATCCGGAGACGCACGTGCATTGCTTGCTTGCGCGCGCGCGCGCGCAGTTGCATCTGTGTGTGAGTAGGGAAGAGTGAGAGAGAGAGAGAAAGAGAGAGACACGAGACGGCATGCGTGGCTTGGAGGTTATGTTCGCTGTCAGAGCCACGAGACGCTGCGCAGCACTTTTCCGCTCTGGTTTTTCCAGGAACTGGACCTGCCGAGGAGTGCGCCAAGGAGAGCTATCTATTGCCTGCTAGGATTCAGCTGAGTAGCTGCGGTTGGACCTCCGCTGATCCGTGGCTTTCGTGCTTTGTTTACCCTGCTTCAAAGTTCGTCGCACCCACCTCGACCTTCTCTCTCTCAGGTTGTGTTTTCTTTATGTGAATTTGTCGCGTGCTCTTCCGCCTCTTTGTTATCCTTGTTTTGTCATTTTCCGCGTGCCTCGAGTGCGTTTCTAATGACTCTGATGTGCAAATGAGGCTTGGTGGGACTGTTTTATTGATAGTCCATGGTTTGTGTTGCTTGTGGTCTGGAGCTGCCTAAATAGAGTGTGTTTGATATTGTGCTGCTGTTTTTATTGGATCCGTTCTGTGTTTGTTCTAAATGTGACCTGCTGACAGTGAGAATAAATAATTTCTTGCCATTGTTACTTGAGCAGATGTTATCGTAGATGGTTATTTCAATGTGATTCTTGTGTCGCTCTATTTAGTAAACTTGAATGATAAGCTATTATCCGAGCCACTCTTAAATCATGCTTGTTTTGTGGAAAGTTTCTTTAAATTCCTGACCCACATTGACTGATTGAAAGATCTCAGATAATTTTAACACTATATTTAACCTTTTATATTCAATGATATTTCTGATTTGAATAAAATTGACTTAAAGAGTTTGTTAATCAGTACATAATATATTTAAAAGAAATTTCTTTAAATACTCAAAAGTATTAGGGAATTGAATATTTTAACTTGTCTTTATATTCTTTCTCCTTAATACCAACTATTTCAATGTGAAAGGTTTAATAGATTTATATATTAATACATTTTTTTTATTAAGTGATTTTTTTCAACTTTATATATTTTTTAACTATTTAAAATTTTATTAAAATAATTATTCAAAGATCGTATGATAATTTTATTTATTTTCAGCAGGCATTAGAAATTTTCGTTAATGATATGTATCTTACTATTGAAATCAGAAATCAAAACTTAAAAAACTAAGAGAATAGGAAGAATCATTGCGAATGAAGAATTATAATGTTATGCTTTGGGCATTAAAGTCAGTGTCATTTTATGCCCATGGAACGCCTTGGCAGATAGTTCACTGTAGAAATACTTTTAAAAAGATTCAACTTTGGCACAAGTTTAATTCACAAATTTAGCAATGAGTGCCACAAAAGATATGACTGATATAACTGTTAAGGATCTTCATGATTTGCTTCAATATTTTTCTAAAAATACTTATCGAGCCAAGGATCCAGATAATACGGTAAATGTATAAAAATATACCATATTTTTAAAATTACTAATTTGTTTGAACCTTAATATTTGATAAATTATTTGCAAATAATTTATAAAAACATAACAAAATTATTATTATTATTACAACCTGATTAAATGAACAGTATATAGACCTACTACATATCACGGTTATTTTCTTATTCGTTTATAATAAAATAATCTCAATAAACCATTAATCAAAACAAAATTGAGAATTAAAGTATAAAAACCTTTTATAGTTGAGCTTCAAATACCTGTTTATTGAATATAATTTTTGTTATCCAATAGAGCCAATCAATCATGCAACGATGTATCCTACTAGCAAATATAGATTATGCTCATTCAGTAGTAAGCAATTACAATGGCGACTTAAGTGCTCATTATCCAAGTCATCTAATAATCCTGGAATATGAAAAACGCAATCAAAATGTTTGCGACACTCCTCCACCTGCACAGCGTACTACTGAAACCATCTATGAAAGCATTTATGATCCTCACAAACTAAAGGTAACTAAAATTTGTATATAAATAAAAAAACTTAAACTTTAAGAAATTGAAAATTAAATTCTGTATTAGGATATGATGAAAAATGCAAGGTTTGCTAGATGTCGCTCAAGGTTTCCATTACCAGTCATTCTTTATAAAGGCAGGCATGTCTGTAGATCTGCTACATTATCAGGTGGTCCAGAAATTTATGGTAGATCTGGACTTGAATATTTCTTTGCTGGTAATGAAGCAACTGCAGTACTACAGCAACAGGTTGAGGATTCAAGAACAGGAGAACAAACTAATAAGCAACCAGATCAAAGTGAATGGCAATTGTTTGACAAAGTCAGAAATCAAGACATAAAATTACTCAAAACTCTTAATGTAGGAACAATTATTGATTTTATGGTTGAAAAGAAAAAGGTCAAATTTGGAGTAAAGTAAGTAATTGTTAATTAAATTAATTATATTAATTTAGCTTTTATTAAAATATTAGATTATCAGATTATAACAATTTAAATAATATTCTTAAGTTTTTTAGTACATTATTAAAATAAATCCAATTATTTATTACTCAGTGTTACATCGTCAGAAAAAGTTGATAAAGAAAGAAGGTACTCAGACTTCACGATTATATCACTGCCATATCCAGGCTGTGAGTTTTTCAAAGAGTTTCGCGAGAACGATTATTTGGCTATGGGCCTAGTTTTTGACTGGTCCCAAACACATGTAGACGCAGAAATTGGAGTACCAGAAGATCCGATATCCTCACAGCTTCGAATCAATTGGGAACAGTATCAAGTCTGGGACCTAGTCAATCTCACACAAAATTACCTTAAGCTAATTTTAAGATATCTTAACGATAGCAGCAGCGGCATGCTTATTCACTGTATTTCAGGTACATATACGTAACTTTTCAAATTAAAAATAATCTTAAGAACGTTAGGTTATGGTTTTTATTTTTTCAAATAAATTAAATAATACAATTTGATACATGAGCGTGAAGGTGATTTTAACGTCGCGTAGCTTTTTCACCTTTGCTTTGCCGTTTACGAACGTCCATACGAGCCTAAAATGACTTTCTCATCTTAATATCGAAACGTGCTATTAAATATACTTTTAAACCTTTTTAATCAATTTGCTGTTTGACAAAAACAATAAGAAAAAATTATTATGGTCTAGGTTGGGATCGCACACCTCTCTTCATTTCTCTATTACGGATAAGTTTGTGGGCTGACGGAGCCATACATACGAATTTGAATGCTAATCAAATGCTCTACTTTACTATCGCCTACGACTGGATGCTCTTCGGCCATGATTTACACGATCGGCTAGCCAAGGGCGAAGAGATATTTTACATTTGTTTCTACTTTCTCAAACATATTCATGAGGAAGAATTTAGCGTAAATAAACGCCATGGCAGTGTCAAGCACGCAGTACTCAGAAACGATAGTGACTCGCAGCTAGACAATGTCATGTTCGACACTGAGCCTGGCGTTCAGCTCAGCTCTGTCAGTTCAAATCTTAGCCTGAATAGCTGTTGTAGTAACATTAGTCAAAATAGTCGAGATAGCCAAGACAACAACCCGCCCTCCGTCTTCCATTGTGCATCCGTAGATAGTCAAGAGGATGGTCACAGCAATGGGTATTGTTCCTTATTAACTGAACGTTCGTCACCAGATTCAGAGAAAAAAATTTTGGATAAAGAAAATAGGTGATATTTTTTTAACTGATACTTTTAAATGATTATTAAAAATAATACTAACAAAATTAGCATGAATATTTGCATAAATTGCGAATTCATGAGTATTTGAAAAAACTGATTCCAAATTTATAACTTTATTATTAGTACTTGATTAATTACCTAATTTCTTTCATCAAAGTAGCAATTATCAAGCCAGTTCATTAAAAAATTATAATAAACAATGATAATAATAACAAAACGTACAAAAAACTAAAGTTTCGTTCTTGTTCCCAGTAACGTAGTACCGTGGTCGTTATACTCATCGGCCCCTAAGGAGAATTCCTCGAGCCAGGGTTCGAGATCACCGTTACCAGCTAACCGGACGTCACCTGTAGCGGTTCCAGTAGCAGGTCGCGTGCGCCAACGCAATGAATCTTCGTCCTCAGGTGGTTCCTGGCAGATGATCAGTTGTACCGGCAGCCTGCGTGGCTCCACAACCGCCAATGCACCACCCCTCGCCGACGGTTTGGCCTCTTCGAGCTATGCAAGTACCAACTCAGCACCAGGTCAGAACTCTCAGGAATCAAGTACAACAGTTATTGAAGAGGACCTGTACTGTTATTTGTAAGTAGACTTTATAAAATGTTCCCCGAGTCTTTTTTTAAAATTTTTTTTCCATTTGTTACTTGCAGGCCTTACCGACTGAGTAGAAAATATAGCAATACAAGGTGAATAATTGTTTGCAAAATAGATGTTTATTTTAGAATGCTCGGAATGAATAATAAACATACACCTCTAATGACCATTGCAATGTCTGTATGGTGAAGTAGTCTAATCCAGAGCTAAATTAATTTCAATTTGAAACTTTGCATCAAATTTTTTTTATAGTCTCTAAAAAATAACTTTTTTTATTAATTTATCTTAAACGGAAAAAATGTATTCAAGTTCTAGTTCTTTTAAATATCTTTTATAACGTTACTAATGTTGAACTTCAAAGATGTTACTAAGTACATAATATATTTTAAATATTTTTGGAAATGTATAATCAGAAAATTTTATATTAAAATTTTATGCAAAATCTCAACAATTTGAATTTCGTGGTCGTAAAAATTAAATGGATAGTAATAATTTCAAAATCTACTTTTTATCTAAAATTTTTATAATATCTAATCAGAATTCATTTTTTTTTTTTTTTTGAAGCAGTCCTTCAAAAAGACAAAAAAGGTTGGAAAATCTAAGACAGGTATTCTACACTGTATACAATCAAACTGTAGGCCTTAAGATGAAAGACAACTCTGAAACGACTGGGATTGGTCAACTGCTTGGTAACTTCGCAGAAAAAGTTGGAATCCTATCTGTGCAGCGAACGTCTTTGTGACGTGAGACATACATCGTCAACGGATTAGCTACTCCTCGAATCATGAATTTGTAACGATTTAAGGGCCTCGAGTCGCAATGAATCATCAATCTATGCTGTAAATGCATAGTTGCGTGTATTTTCTTTTTGAATTGAGTTATTGCCCAGTGTAAATACTTAAAAAACTTTATCATAATTTTTTATAACGATACCTTTTGTACTAATTTAACAAATTTAAACGTATTAAGTTATCGAAATGTTAGAAAACTTTAATTTTATTAACTAATTGTATATAATTGTAGTATAGATAGTTCTTAGACTACTGTATACTAATATTTTTAAATTAATTAGGAGGATTTAAAGTATTCTATAATCAAGCAATAACTTCCAGAAAAGATTAAACTAAATATTCAAACATCTTTTTTTCACTGTTATAACGAAATTCAATGAAATTTTTAAGTAAATACACATGCAATTTGTTATTAGCAGTGCCACTAAAAATCGTTAAAATAAAAGGCTGCCTATTCTTGTAACTCGAGCCCAAATCACGGGTCGATCTCGGTTGGTTTTAAAATTTATCCGAGAATTTTATTTTAATTGTTAAGTTACTAACAAAAAGAAAAGAATCATTATTGTACATTGTATTGTTTATTTACGGGTAAAGTGAAAAAGAAAACAATTAACGAATGATAGTTCGCACGAGGTGCATTTTAAACGCGCAAAAATAATAAAACTTGATATTTTTGTACATAGTGTTAACTTATTGTTACATACGTACACAAAGATATATATTTTTTTATTTCATTTTAGTTTTCAATGTTTAGTTAAAAACAATTATTTATTATATTCTTTGAGTAAATTATATTATGAACTAACGTATTTGATATTAGTTTACAAAAGCGGTATGGAACTTTCTTTGAATATAGTTTTAAAAAATATTTTTAAACCCTTTCTGAATTTTGTTTTTCAATAATATAACAGACAGTTAAAGTTAAAAAAATCATTGTGGTGTACAGCCAGTAACTAATTAAAATTAATTTTACTTGTAATTTCAATTTTTTCTTTATTTTGATTAAAGTATCCTCATACTTTTATTTACAAGTTATTTGTGTATTATTTACAAAATCTATAAAATGTCATAAAAAGAGCTATTTTTCTATAACTTACTAAATTATATTATTTACAAGATTTTCCCCTAAATTTACCAGTTATTCTTGCTTTTCAGCTAATACAGTATATCAACAGTGAACTATCCTGAATTGTGTCGATTTTTTTCCTAATTAATAACCCTTTCTCAAAAAAATTTTAAGTAATATGTGGGAGTCAACTTTTAAAAATCACAGCTACTCTAAAACTATTACTCATAAGTCCTAAAACCACTGTTTTTGAAATTTGGCCTAACTGAAGCCTGAAAAAATTATGACATTGACATGCGTGAAATGGATTCCATGGAATGCCAAGAAGGTTAATTGGTAGAAGTGTTATCCCTTTTTTCTGAAGATATCATTGGAAAAGGTCTGATAATACATCTGATCAGTCACTTATTTGAATTCTAACTGCTTTGAATGCTGTTTAACTTGAATGATTGGTTGGCAGTATAGCTAAAGACCCCTCCCAACAATGGTATTAATTCTTTACAAGTTCATTAGAGGAATTATTCTTGAAGGTGCTACACTCTCTCGGCAAATAGGACATCGATTTCTAGCTCTTAACCATTCTGCTAAACAGGTCCAACAAAATAAATGTCCACATGGAGTTGCTGTATCTGATACTTTTTCCAAACATAACTGACATCGATTGTTTGAGCTATTCATAAATTCTTTTTCTTCACTAACAACTTCTTCCATTAAACTCCCTGTCTGCCACAGTCGAAAAACACATTGAGCAACAGTTACAATTCCTAAAATTCTTAAACCCCAACTTACGCTACTATGAGGCCGTGGACCATACACCTAAAAAAAACATATTATCTTTTATTTTTCTCTTGTTAATTTCACATTTAAAGTTTATACTTTAGTTAAAAATTTTAGATCATATCTTAGTTAATATCTATAGAATGAAAAATTCTACCTTTATATAATCCACTCCAGCTAATCTTTTTCCTACACTATAGTATCGTCCATAAATGTAAAACAATGCTCTGTGTGCCAAAATTAAAATAGGTATGGCACTTCGTAATCTTTTCAGGAATTTATTTAAAAATGATTTAGCTTGAGGTGTTAAATTACTATCAGGTTTATTTATCGTAATTTGTAATTTCTCTAAAAGTCTTATTAACATTTGTTCTCCAAAACACTCAAGTAAGGCTGCTAAAACTCTTGTCTGAAAACAAAATAATTTATTTAAAAATTCAACATATTTTAAGTAAGTTTGGCTGCATAGAGAATGTAAAACAATTGTATACCATTATAGAAGGAACTTTCTGTGCATGTAAATTTGCTTGAACAATTCCAGTGTATTCTTCACCTAAAGTTTGATTTCCCAATCCAGAAGTAACAATAAAATAAAGAACTTTTGCTGGTAGATCAGATTTAAAAAAACGTGAAAAATGTCGATACATATTGTATCTATGTAATAAATCAGTAATTGTTTCACTCATTTGTAATACAAAATCATTATCTCTTTGATGAGATCTTAAAATCTCAGCTTGACTAGCAGTAGTTAATTTTCTTTTAGAAAAAGATGCCATTTTATTGTAAATACAGATAATAAATTTTCTAAAATATTTATTTTATATAAGACACTTAAATATTAAAAAATATTGATAAGTAGTTACATTAACCTCTAGCTACTTTACTAATTTTCTTATTTAATATCATGCACCAATAATGAAAACACTAAAAATATGTATCGTTAAGCTGACTTATGCACGTATTTTTTACATGATTAGATTTTTCAAACGTTTTAAATTAAATTTATAACACTTTGATATTAAAGTCAGAAGATCTTGCTGATTGTATTCACAACAGGGTTTGGTTATGATCGGTCATGATGTGAACAAAGTGAAATACCGGTTTGCTTTAATTATCATATACAATGCATTCATATTTTCACAGCCACATTTTTAATTCTATTTATATATGTGTGTTTACTATACACGACACAAAATCAAAAGGTTATAGTAAAAAATGGCGAATCCACAATGTGAATATGTGACCCACGTTGTGACGTTCCAGTCTGATGACCAGAACCTGGAGCGCGATATTCAAACATATAGCTTCTTATTAAACAATAACTTCTTAATAAACAACAATAATATTCACTAGAACACTTGTTGTTAACCAAGAACTTTTTAACAACATCTTGCTTTTTTAAAGGTCAAACTTCACCTCTTTCAATTACATTCCTTACCTATCATCCTGAAAATATAGCTAAAAATTTAATTTAACATAAACAAACGACGATAAAGAAAACTAGTTCAAATTATATTTATTTATCTAAACGATAGAAAAATAACGATGTTAAATCTGATTATTGAAACATAGCCTAACAAGTTTTAAATTTCTCAAAACATACTAGTTACTTTTAGGATTCGTTCGTGAAAACTCACACTTTTAAGATTTCTCAATAAATACTATTAATTTGTATGCACTCAAAAAAGTGCTTGGTGAATCTAACAAATTAGCACTTGGTTAAAATATAATTTGTTGCGCCTACAAAGTTTTTTGTTATATCTACGAGGGTAGTGTTGTATTGACAACTATTCGGACTTTGTAAACTTTTTTTAATAAAAGAAAACTTATAATGAAAAAAATTGTAACAATTACAAAGTACTTTGTAATTACTTAATTTAACTTGGTTTTAAACACAAAATTTTTTAACAAAATACACTTTGTAACCTTTACCAATTAATTCGTTAGGTCCTGG
>UELX01004182.1:0-19206 GCA_900480035.1 Eupelmus urozonus
GCTTCGCCGACCCTCGTGCACGGCAATCACACGTGGCTGTGAAACTTTACGCCCTTGTTACGAAAAATACTATTATGAAAAATTATTGATACTTGATTTGGAGGCAATTTAGAAATTCTAGTTATTACATACCTCAAAATACCAGCAGACGATACCAATGGATATAGCAATAGAGCATTAAAAACCGTCGTTGGACAACAAGTTGACATCAATAAACAAAGTACTAATTATTATTCGGTGATACACCATTTAGTTAATAAAAGTTCATATAAATTACAAATAATAATAAAAAGCTATATTGTTATATATTCTCGTTATGACTGTTACATTATTAGACAACGTGTTCCAAATTGTATTTAAGAACATTTAAATAATATTTTATTAGTAAAATTTATTTAATTATTTAAATTGACTTTTGGTAAGTTTTCGAACTACAATTTTTTTATAAGACTTAAATTATTAATATTTTTTTTTTTAATTTAAAAATAAAAAAATTGAATTTTATTTCTAACTCATTAAAAAAATAATTTATATTATTGTGCTTTTGGTTTATAATGGATTTTAAGCTTTGAGTTAAAAAATTTAAGTAAGAGTAGTATTAAACAATAAGTTGTAATAATTTGTTAAACATAAGAAAACTTTAACATTCTCAAATACGTGTCTATAAACTGTACACTTTTATGAGTAATTTCAAAAATCGCTTTTGCGAAAATAGAGCGGACAACAGGGATCACTGTAATTAAGGATCTGTTTTGAAACGTTTCCAGTTTTCCAGTTACCGAGCGAAAAGAATGGTAGCTTCTGCTGAGGTATGTATTATCTCTCACCGCTCCTATTCCCCTTTTCGGAGGAATACATTAATATAAATGAGAGATGCTTTATGTTATTTTATGAAATCGTAAAAAATATCAAACGATAGACTAAAGACGAAAAAGAAGCTCAAATATTGCCATAATTTATTATTAAAGATTAGTATAAGAAAAAAAAGACGTATACAAAAAAATAATAAACAAATTCTGGAGGCACTAACTTAAATGTGATTTCAGATGTAAGGTTTATGACATTAAATTTGTTGATTTAGCGCAATCAGATAACGCGTTTTATTTTTGTCGGTGATCACATAAGTTTTTTTTTTCATAATTTACAGAATTTTTTCATTACTCTCAATAAGAAAATATATGTTTGAGGTTTATTTGCCTTGGTAGTTATTGAGGATATTTATAGGAAAAACTTTTATAAAGGGTAAGGTAGGTCAAGTAAACGATCTTTATGCGAGACAAAATTTAACAAAGTTACTATATTTATTTCTGAATTCACCGCATCAATAAAATAAAGTTTATGAGTAATAATTGATATTTAAAAAAAAATCGGACAAATTACTGCTAAAGCAAAAAGTTATGAACTTTAAAAGTTTTTATAAGATGGCACAAAAGTGAACAGGAAAGTATGTACACATACATAGCAAAACTTTTGCATAAAAAAGACAAGTTTTTATAAAAATTATCTTACTGTCTTTTAATTAGAATTTTTTTATGAAATTATCATTGACATTCGAGAAACTTTTTAAGCGCGAATTTAATTTAAGTCATTTTATGCAATTTAAGAAAGTAAAGAAGAAAATTGGAATTTAGAATATAGTAAAGAATGTAATAAATATTTTTAAATTATATCTATTAAAAATCCCAAAGGAAAAAAGTTTAAAAGAAAAATGATTTTCCTACAAAAGAATAAGAGTAAATATTATTTATTTATTATTATTTAAGTAATATAAATATTGGTAATCAAGTATGATAAAATTACTATAATAAAATTTAATAAATGAGTATTTGTTCTATTATAATTTGTTTAGATGCAAAATACCGAAGACGATTTTGTACATAAATCAAATTACCCACCTCAAGCAGGAAAAGAAGCGCAGCCAATCAGATGATCATCAGATGCGGCGAAGAAAGAGAGAGAAAGATAGCAACCACCTTAGTACTCACTACTGAGAAGTATAGCTATATCTGCACCATATGGCTGTATTTATCTCTCTCTCTCTCTCTCTCTCTCTCTTTAACTGAACGCGCATGCGTGGTCGCTGAAGGCTATATATATGGTATAATGGCGGGAAAAGTCGGAAACGCGCCATGTGATTTCAATGTTATATAGCATAAGGTTAAGCTCCTTCGAAAAGTCTACACAGCGTCTGTTTTTGTTTGCAATTATTTTTGTTTAAAAGAACTTTCAGAAATGGTTCAAATTGAAAATGGCTCGAACAATGAAAACAAGTGCTTATTCGAACGAAAGACAGTTGATTATTCAGATAATACAGGTAGATTTGCAAAAGAGGGCGATAATTATACAAAGCAATTCGCAAGTTTGTATGTTAAAAGACTAGAAGAGCTATCATCAATTTTGAAAGACAAACTTACAGCAAAATGGGGTAATTATATCACTGTAATTTTAATAAGAATATATTCTTATTTGCTTTTTAATCTCAAAAAAGTTCTTTTGATAAATTAACTATTTTTCAAATAAACAGGTAACGATGTCAATTTAATTCCATTGTCGGAACTTGAAGAGCAAGAGGGAAAACGTTGTGCTATTATTGGTACTCTCTACAAACATCAACCAAATAAACCCTCAATTTTGCAAGAACTTAGCGAGGAACACCAAATGGCTGCTCCGGTTGTAAGAGAAGATTATTGTTCTGATGAGGATCAACTATTTTTAGAAGATCAAACATCTCGTGTAAGATTGACTGGTGATAATGTTAATGTAAAAGAATCAGTGACTGGTGTAATATGTGCGGTTCTTGGCTCAGAAAATAAAAAAAGCACCTTTGAAGTAAGAGAGATTCATTTCTTATTTAAATCAATAAGATCAATAATAAATAAGATTAATTTTATTAAAAAATTGTAATTTTAAAAATAGGTTGAGGATTGGTGTTTACCAGGTTGTCCTCCCCAATCATCTATTTCATTGAACTCCACATCTTCAGGCAAGATAGTTTTTCTATCAGGCTTAGAGCTTGCATCAACTCCACCAAACCTGCCATTAAGTTTATTAATTGAGTGGCTGGGAGGATTAGCAGGCTATGGAGAATCACAAAAAGATGAAGCATCAATTGTTCGTGTTGTGATAGCAGGTAATAGCATAAAAGGCTGTGCTGATCAACATTTGAGTAGAGGTCTTGTTAGTGGAAGAGCAGAAGATGCAGCTGCTGCAAAAGAGATGACAAATGGATCAGAAAAACTGGATACATTATTAGAAACCATCGGCAGCAACTGTTGCGTTACTTTTATGCCAGGACAGTATGATATCACCACACTAATGATGCCTCAACGAGCAATGCATCCAGGATCATTTCCAAAAGCAAGAAGGTTCATTAAACTATTTTATTTTATAAAATCAAAATATAAAATTTTAATATTAATTCGTTTAACAGTTGACAATTATTCTTTTGTTTGCAGATTGAAAAGTGTCAAAGGAGTAACAAATCCATGGGTAGGAAAAGTATCTGATAAAGTAGTTATTGGTACAAGTGGGCAGCCTATTCAAAATATACAAAAAGTTTGTGGATGTAATACATTAGAACCTATTGAGTGGCTTGAAAGATCATTAGAATGGAGACATATGTGCCCAACTGCACCTGACACTGTTCCGTGCATGCCATTTTATAAAAGTGATCCTTTCATTTTAAAAGAATGTCCTGATATTTATTTTGCTGGAAATATGGAAAAATTTGATACAAAACTGTACAAAGGTTTGTTAAAAGATATTTTTCATTAAATTATTTTTGTAACATAATAGAAGAAAATTTTATTATTTTAAATTTGATTTAGGTAATGAAGGTCAAACAATTCGTCTCATATGTATTCCAAAATTTGCAAAGACACAAACTGCAGCACTTGTTGATCTAGAAACTTTGGAAACTACAGCGATTTCCTTTGGCTCAGAATAAGATATTTTTTATAATTATTTATTGTTATAAGATTACTTTTAAGATATACATGTAAATAAATAAATTATTTTTTAATAAATCATTTTATAAAATGTAGAAAATCTGCTCTTTTCATATTTGATTTAGATACGTATTGTACATTTTTTACTTTTAAAAATATATAGAATAGGTATGTTGTATCTATAAACCTATAAAAAATAAAATTATTTTATAAGCATTTTGATCGTGAAATTAATAATAAAATTTTGTTACGAAAATCGTTTTTTTAATAATAATTTTTTAAATAAAATAGAACTAGACTTGTATATATGTAAGTTTTATTCTAATTAGAATGAAGTTTATTAATATCTGATCTAAGTATTAGTCTCAATGATATTGTATCATTTTTATTCTTTGTGAGAAGAAAAAATGTTTTTTTATAATAAATTTTATCCAAAAATATATTTGAAATATTCATGGTTAAATAATTTTAATTTTTTAAATTATATTCTAGTTATTTCTAATTTTACAATTACTACAAAATATTTCAGCCTGTAACTAAGTAAAAAAAAAGAAAATACGATGTATATTACATGTAGATATTTAAAAAACTACTTACGACTTTAATGCTTCTTAAAAATAAAAGATGCTAGTGGAACAAACCTATAATAGTATATACTAATATACCGGCTAGCCGGCTATTTCTTTATGTTACAGTCACGTGACCTTGCAAGGTTAAAAAAACTTTAAATCATTTCGCGGGCTTAGAGGAAATCACAGTTGGAGTGTAAACGTATTAGGAGTATATCGTGTAAAAATCTTTGATTTCTTTATGTATTACTAGTGTTTTAAAAATAAAATACCTCCAAATAATCGAAAATAATAAAAATTGTGAATATTGAATCTCATTATAAAGCTTATTAAACTAGTTGTAAGTGAGTTGAATGATTTTAAGTCGTTACTTACTGAAGAAGATCTAATGAAATAAGTTTTTTAAAAAAAGTTTAACTGAGTATTTTTGTTTCATCTTTATGAAAGTTTGATAAACAGTTAAAATATTTTTTATATCAACAAGTGATTAAAAATATATTTTTTAATAATACTAATAGGTTAGTGACATTTATTTCTTATTCTTAATATTCTGATTTTTAATCAATAATATTTTAAAACAATATGGAAATTTATTTATTATAGAAGAAAAAACTTAAGATGTTCAAAGTACCATCAAAAACTTCCCCTAAGAAAATCAAACTTCGAAAATCTCCTCAATGCATTAAGCCATCATTAAATGATATCAGTGAGTAAGTACACAATCCAATTTAATTATTTTTAATTGAAAATTTTTACTTAGTATATAAGTATATGTAAATATATATAATAATCAAACATTATTGATAAAATATTACAAGTCCATGTAGATAAATTTTTAATTGGTGCAAAATAACTTTAGTAAGTTTTTTTGAAACATGCAAAATAATTAATTTGATAGCTTATTTAATTGTTTTATTTAAATAAATAAAACTTATTATTTTTATTAATAATAATAATTTTTTTTATCATAAACTAATAATAATGATGACAAAAGGATATGAAACTCTCATTTCAGTTCATATACTCCAAGATAGGCAAGAAAGAAAAAAGAAACATTTATATATATATATATGTATATATATTAAATACATGATTTTTATTTATTCGGAAAGTTCTGCATTTGGCACATACCAAATCAGAAAAATTGATACGCATAAAAAACTTATAAAAATCTTATAAGTTTACGTAATAAATGACAAACATGATTCTTTAACTGCTTTACTTTCTTAAAACCTTTTTCTATCGAAAGAGGCAAGACTTAATAAAATAACATATTTATCATTAAGACATTATTTTCTACTTGTAAAAAGTTAAACTTCGTTTAAAATTTGATCCTCATTCATGATCAAATACGATTGAAATTGTTTTTATGAGGTAACAAAATGTCTACCTACAATAAATGCACTTTGGTGTATTTTCTGGCACTTATGCACCCACTTTTTCAAAAACGCAGTACAGTGATTTGCATTTTAACCTCAAAATCAGTCTCAGTTCCGCACGATCAGAAGCGAGCTTCAGCTCAATTAAAAATTAATTCATTTTTATATACAATTTTGAGAAGTTCTGCAAGAGGCGTTTCGAAACGGTCTTGGACTTTTCAAGTTTGGCGAATTCTCGTTCTGTGTTGGAAGACTAGATTAAGAGCTGTAAAACTATTTGAGACATTCTCATATCTGAATAAATTCAACACTTAATGCCCTTAAATTAAGAATACATTACATTGGCACCTGATTTACATTGCGCTTTGTTTACCAAGCAAATTTTTTTTTTGCTATTGGAATACAAAGAATAGAATTTCTTTATGAAATTCATTTTATAAAATTGTAATCTGTCAAGTTTTCTTATTTTCAATTTTACGATGTTACTAAATTAATTTTAATATACAATTCGCGATTTTATTTATCATAAATTAGGATCGAATTCATGATATCCTTCAGCTCCAGTGAAGATAACATCCACCCAAACTCGCATAGCTTCTGGACTGGGAGCCATAAAGTGGTAAAGTCTTGTTGTAGTCTTAACAATGAATGTTAACGATGGCTGGGGTGATTTGACAGTATTCATGTGGTCTACATAAACTTCTTCAATTGACTAAAAATAAAAATCCAAATTATTATTTGAAGTAGAATGATATAATATTACATACTAGATATTGTAAAAAAAAATATAGAGTAAAGCAAATTTGTACAGGGGCAAACTTGCCCATCAAGCATCTTGAATTTCTAATACATTTTTTAAATAAAAATATATAAGTATTAGTTGCTTTAACTACATTTCTGTAGGTTTTTCCTTAACACGGCAGATTTGAAATAAGTAAATAATTCCGAATTTTCGATCAGTATGAGCCTAAACTAAATAACGTTTATTTAAAAAATCGTAGTTTCGAATGTGAATCTGCATCAATTTTCATATTTGTCGTAATTTGATCATCAAACAATATTGATGTAGGTTGTATAGTTTTTAAGGACAATAGTATTTTATATTTTATAATTAAATTGCGACAGTTCTTAAAGTGGACGAAGGTTAAAGTCCGAAACGACGACAGCTTAAAAAAACATTACTTAAATTATTACTCGAAAATTTTGAAATTATTTATTATATTTTAAAACTAATATATTTACACACAAAAGCAAAGAGGAAGTTTTTAAGATTTTTCTATAACTTTTTCGTATTATAATCAGATTTTAAGTTTATGTAATATTATAATAAAAGGCTTACTTTTATAAAGAATTTTCAATAGATTTATTTTAAAATTCAAAAAGCTCTAATCTATATCAAAATAACAAAATTTAAACAATTAACTTTAAGCATCATGTAAAATTAAATTAAATGAACCTTTGAGTTCTTGTTTAAGATTGAAACAATGAACAATTTTGCTTTCAGGATTACGTTACTTAACCCGGTACATGTATAGATAATTTATGGAAAAGTATATCTTATTCTAAAATAGAAAGTTCAAAATAAACAAAATTAAATTTTTATTTTTATAGCCATGTAAATATTAGTTGATCTGTGGATCTCACTGTTTTCCATTTTCGTGTAAATTTCTAAATTTTGAAATTTACATAAAAGTTCTACACATTTTAAAAAATAAAACAATATAAACCGGTACACTACTTACAAATATATTAAAAATATTCGAAACTTAATTTAATAAGTTTCACTTATTAACTGTAATTACCTGAAAGTAAATAACGCCTCTTGGCTTCCTTGAATTGTTATCGCTGAAGTATTGAAGCATTTTACGCTTTCTATCAAAAACAAACCACCGCTTGTTCCAGTGGTGAAACTTTTTACTCATTTTAGAAAGATAACCGCTGCAACTTGTCGTATCCACTGTAACGTCGTGAATCAGAGGCAATTGATGTCCCGCCGTTTCTATATGATGCCGCAGGTCCAATGATTCAGATTTTATTGGCAAGTATCTTGTCAAAGGTCTCTAAAATATAATATTTTTTTTCAATTATTGAAGCTCAATTCAACGTTTCTAAAAAATTGCCGTAAAAAATGTAAAATTCTGTCAGAAAAAAATTGTAAATTCTTACAACTGATTAAAATTATTCATTGTAATAGCAGAAGATAAAGCACGGGACAGTAACTAAAATATGATAGCAGAAATTCAATATTATTATTACATCAATTATCGATATTCTCTGTAACTCAAAACTTTTTTACAAAAAGAATTTTACATTGAAAAGCATTTCCTTCCTAATTTCTATCAAGAATCTTAAAAATGTTCATTTAACTGCGATAGTAAGAAAACGTTTTACGTACCTGTAACTTCGCTTTTTCTCGGTGCTTAACTTGCAAGGGACTAAGGGAATCCAACTCGCTGGAAGTTTGAGAAAGAGGTCGACTTCCGGTTTCGTCAACAATTCCGCTTCCATTTCCGTTGAATCTCTCGGTTTCCATGGACGTTGGTCTCTCATCTCTCGACTATATTGAAAAGTACACAGAAAAACTTTTATAGAGTTTCAAATTTTTAACTTACGTTTATTTAGAAAATAGATATTTAAATACAATTTTTAGAATAAATATTTCTTATAAACTTGTTTTAAATAAAAAAAAATTAGATCTTAGTTTCTCTTGCCTTGGCATCTAAGATAATATCGGAGCATGAACTCTTTTTTAATTTTATATTTTTATAATTTTATATTTTATTCATTTTTAATTTTATAAATTCTTTATTGTAATACAATAAACGATTGAATAAAGCAAATGTACTAAAAAATGCTTCTGAAGAACAAAGATTTGCAAAACAACAATGCTTTGCAATCATTAGCTAAGTCAAGGCTGCCTCGCGTGCAATCAAGAATTAATAAATCTCGACAAAGTATTAAGGGGGAAAAATGCAAGTTCCTTACGCTTTCGGATTGCAGAAGTGTGTAAGAGTTGCCAGACGGACCCGGGCTGGGCGAGGTGAAGTCCGAAAGTTTGCCGGGCGATAATTTTTCAGTGGTGCCATTTTCCGCACCGTCGCTGCTTCCGCTGCCGCTGGAAAATGCCAGAAAATCAATATCAAAGGTCACTTGAGATTTACCTTTCTCGCGAGTATGTTTAGACATGTGCCATATACCTATGTATGTATTGACTTTATGATTAACGATAACGTTATTTTTATTCTATTTTTCCTTTGATAAGAATCTATATTGATTTTTTAATTTGACATAAATTGTTGTAAATTGTGCATTTACAGTTTTAAACTTGAAATTTTTAGTATATTGTTAGGGATGTTTACAATAATTGATAAGATAATTTTCATTTTTTCTGTAATTTAATAAATATATAGCTTTTCTTTAATATTTAGAATAAAAAAACAGTAGCAATGTTACATCAATAAAATACGTAAACAGTGAGTAACCTCTTATCTAAATTGTGATCGATATCTAACTGAATATTTTATCTAAAATTGTAGAACCATTTCGTTAAATCTCTTACTCCGTGTCATTTACCTTTCAGATTAACATTTACAAATTTATTTCAAAGTTTTTAAATTTTTCGAATTCGCGCGCACTGATAGTTATAGAAATACAAAAATCCTTTAAAATTATCACAACACTATATTGCCAAGCCAGACACAACAAAACAAAAATCCAGCCCTCCCGATACTCCCACAATTTTCGCCCATGGGCAAAAAGCCGTAAGCGCGCCTCTCCACGCAAGACTCACACGACGTTGCATCCATCCTGATCGGCGTGCCGGCGACAACAGTTCTCCGCGAGCCAATCCTTGGACGTCATGTAGCACTTGCTGCTCGTGATAAGCGTTATCAGATTGCAGCCGGTCCGGCGCGCTCCGCGCATCACCACGCCGCCCAAGTCTCGCCTACCAGCGCTCATCTCTGGAGCGTGCTTTTTATTTCGGCCGAATTTTTTCAGCTCGAGTTTGTTCTATACGTACGCGACGTTGTTATTAAGAGCAAAGCGACACCGGCACGACTGAGCAGCGAGCATTAAGAAAATGGTGAAAAAGGTGCCGAGGAGAGAGAGATTGTTTTATGTGTGTCGCGCGCCTCCTCGAGAAATCTGTTCGGAGAACTCAGCGAACTTGATACGGAAAATGGAATAAGTTCATGCGTTGAGTGACTTTTCCTTGATAGAATATCAGAAAGTTGATTTTTAACGACTGTTGAATGTGTTGTCTGAGTTGATCAATTTAATGCTAGCAGGAAATAAATAGTGCCGTTTTAAAGGGTGATGTTTGGCACAAGAGATTATATTATATACACTTATGAATGTTAAAAAATGTAAAATAATCACTGTTTCTAAAGTACAAAAAAGTTCTTTTTTAAATGTGTCAAACTCTTTATAACTTTTTGTAACTATGATTATAATTTGTTAAAATGCAACTATAAATTCATTAAAAAGGTGTGGTACAATCATCTAAAGATAAATATTGCTGTAAAAACAAGATCTTTCTTGATACGAAATTCCACTCTAACTAGAAACAAGACGCATTCCAGCATTAAAAATTATAATGAATCACACAATCGTTTCTGTAGTCGTTACAAGTACGTTAATGCACAAACTATTTTTCCGCCAAAGATCAACTTTTTCCAACCAGTCTCTCCAAACACTGCACACTACCGACACATTCAACAAAACTAAACGCTCAGAGGAACATTAAAACACGATTACAGGTCAGTAGGCACGTAGGTTTTTTGCTTGACTGCCTCGAGCCAAGCGCGACAAGTAGGCACAATTTAAACGCTCCTCGGACGTGACGGTACTTTTGAACAATGCAGCAGACCGGTGTGCTGTGTGCGACACTGCTCGCGCGCCCGCGCGAGCCGCACTTTGTGTCGCGATGCCCGAGTAAATATTCGAAACTATCTTATCAGCTCGCTCACTTATCGGAGAACTCACGCTCACACACGCGAGACTCGCTCCGCGACTGTTCTTCTGTGCTTCTATTAAGCTCCTTTTAAAGCTAAACTCCGAAAATCTAAATTTAACGCGCCATTGCACATCGCTCTTCAAGGTAACGCATTCTTAATATACTTATTAGAAACTCGTTAATCATCGTTTCGAATGACTGGACAATTGAAATCGAACCGCGATTTCCACTTGTTTTTAAAACAAACGATCAAACTTTGAATCTACCGGCTCAGACGCGCACCTCGTTAAAAAAAAACAGAGCTTACGAAAACTTTAGTACGCCGCCGACACGTGCGCTATCGCACTGTGCTCTCTTATATAGCAAGTATCGACCGGAACTTCAAAAGCGAAACTGTCGCCGAGTGCTCCGAGACTCGAGGGGCGCGGGCCGAGCCGCCGTGCCGCAAAAACCGGTATTCGCACTCACGCATTATTTGCTCCTCGTCTCGCGCGCGCGCGCGCAGCTTTTACTTTCACGCAGCAGCGACTGAAGCGAGCGCGGAATTCGCAGTTTGTTACGTCTTTAGTGCATGCGGCATATAGGAGTATGACGTGTCGAGCGCGCAAGCGCCTCTAATTAATGATGAATTCAAAGGCACGAAGAAGAAGAGACGGCTGGCTTTTTGTCCCTCGTTGTGTGTATGCAGCGACTGTTGCGGTAGGATGCTTGTGTGACCTGAACGTTGATAAGAGGATGTTGATGTTTCTTTTTGTGATGCCCACTCGGAAGCGCGGACGACTGGACGAGTATAATATTGATTTTCATTTGCGGATAGTCGATACAAAAGTTTACCGCCGATTGAGCTAGCTTGGCTGGAGACAAATGCAGAGCTTTGTGCTGTTTGCGATAAAGCGCGAGTATAATTGTATTATTGAGTTAAATTATTGTAGACAAGTTATTGACGAATGATACGAGAGCACAGTTTATTTTTAATTGTTTTAAATGCTTCTAACGTTTTATTTGAAAGTTTAGCTGTAATTAATGCAAATTCAGTTTTTGATAGTTTAATAAATAAATATAATTTAAAATTTTTTATTTTTATCAAAATATTATTATTCTTTTTATATTTAAAGCTTTTTATTTTAAATTTATATTTAAAAAAATTCAGCTTTTAATTTTAATCATACGATTTAATATTAATTTCTAAAAAAGTAGCAGTTGTTTTTAATATTAAACAATGTTATGGTGTACCTTATATTCAACGAAATATACCATGAATCGTTTTTAAGTGAATGAAATTAAGCCCTTCCGGGGCTTTTGCAGCATAGATGCGTCATCGCATTGAAAAAACTGCACACGCTTATAAAAATGGAATTAAATTTTATCTCCACTCTACTAAACGGTACTTAAAAGCATTAGATCTAAAAATTACTTGTTTTGTATTTGGTATTTATCTTTTTTTAGTAGGGAACCTTTATAAATTCTACATTTTAAATTATTATAAATATTGTTGGATTTTGTTTGATTTTTTAAATGAAATGGTCAGAAATCTTTTTAATAAATGTGGATCTTTCAAACTGTATCTATAAATGCCCTATTTACGAAAATTTCAATAACAAATGTCAAGTTAATTATTCATCAATGAAATATTTGTTTAATTAAAAAGCCTTAACTAATTTCTTTGAATTTGAAATTACCTTTCCGTTGGCCCAGTTGAGTAACTTGAAGACTCTTCGCCCGATTCGACACTATTGAAAGACGTGCAATTCATTTTCCTTTCCTCCCATTGGGAACGAACTTCGTCCTGAACTCTTCTTTTCAGTTCCTCCACCCTTCGCCTTTCTTCCGAAATTACTTGACTACCTATATTTTACAGAAATAAAAAGTTAATAGTTCATTATTGAATGCGCTATAGTAGTTTATTATGGATGCATTATGTATTCTTTGTTGTGATATTAATTTATTAGATTTACCAGAATAATAAAGTTATTTGAATTAAAAATTAGAGTTGAAATGTACTTGTTAATGAAATTGATTGTATCTTATCTACTTAGATACAATCTTTGTTTTGTAATGACTTTATAAATAGTTCTGAGTATTAACCTTGTTTAGCTAAGTGCAGCTGTCTATTTCGTTCAATCTCTTTTAGAGACTCGATAGTCTTCCTACCCAAACTGCCCTGGTTATTGACGATTGGCGAGTCTGTCGTGACCCTCGATATCCTGTCGAAATCCTCCCTGCTAGGCGAGCGTTTGTCATCAGGGTTATCCGTGACATTTTTAGCTAGGCTTTCCAGCTCATCGTCAATAGCACGCAATCGATTTCGACCCTAGATATAGGATCAACAAACGGAAAAACTGTATATCTTCGTCATGTAAATCTCTGTACCTTACGTTCTATCGGTACGAATTTCAATTTCAATATTGATACACAATTTATTTAAGACAAATGAATCTCCATTGAAATTACTTAGAAACTTTATGGTTACTAAAATAATTTAATGAAGTAGTGTTAAGTATTATGAAAAATCAACGATACCTCTTCTAATCTTCGTAAATGCGCAAGTTTTTGCTTTTCTAGACTTTTCGCTTCTTTCGTAACTGCATTTTTTATGTCGGTTCGTTGGCTTTCTAATTGGTTAAGCTGTATTTTCCTGCTTTCGATTTTCGTTGATATCTCGGCTATATATCTAAAATAGAAAGCATAATTTAGATTAATTGGTGTTATGATATCATTTATGTATTATTAATAAACTAAAGTTACATACAGTCATTTATTAAATTATGAATAAAGTGTTGTTTTAGTTAGAAATTATAAGTTCTTACTTAATTAGATTTAATAGATAAGAATTTCACATATTCACAAAGTTTTCTTTGCGATATTTGCAAATAATATTATTAAAACTTATGGTACAGTAGCACAATTATTCTTGTAGTTATTATAAAAAAATTAAATATTAAATATGTTTGCTACTTAGAAATTCTTTAAAATATTTTTTTTTGATTGTTTATTCATATAAGAGCTCATTTCATTCAGACTGAAATTATTAAAAAAAAACATTTGTTTTGGAAATAAAAACAAAACTTCTCGGACCTATTAAACTTTCTTTTTAAAACTTGTAGAGAGACAAACTCTTTCAGTGTTCCCTACCTTTGTAACTCCTCCCTAGTGGCGAGTTTGCTAGCCTCCTCCTCGAGATGATGGAACTCTAGATCCTCAAAAGCCTTCCTCTCGGTCTCTAGCACGTCGGTTTGGGCTGCTAGTCTGTCGGCTAGGTCGCTGTCGCGCTGATCGTCCCGACCTCGTGCATCGGCAAGCTCCTCCTCGAGCTGGGCGCAGCTCTGCTGGGCCCTGAGCACGCGCTGCCGTGCCTCTGCCTGTAGCTGCGCCTGGGCCGCGTTGCTTTCTGCCATTTCGAGTTCCAGCTCGGTAATCTTGGCCTGGATGCGCGAACGTTCTGATTCCTCCTGCTCAAGCTTTAACGACTCCGACTCGTACTCGGCCGAGAGTAGAGCTCGCTCGAGTTCCAGCTGGGAATTTAATGAGGTCGGTTTGTTGTTATTTCTGTTGCGCTGGTTACTTTTGGAATGAATGTGTTTGCGTTTCTCTGAGAGACTGTTTGTTTGCTTTTCGAGACTCGCCATTGATTTTTTCTCTACTTTGAAAAGCGATTGCTTAGCTCAATGTAAATATTCAATTTTAAATTAAAACTTTTAGAAGTTTCGTGTTTTAATTCTGTCTAAAGTGCAAATAATAATAACTACTAAAAAATTCTGTTATGCTTTACTTTGGTTAATTAAAAGATAATAGCAAAGCAGAGCAATCACTTAAAAGTAGTAATTTTCATTTAGAGCTACTCGAGAAAATTCATCTTGTCCCTCAGTAATAAAAGAAAATACGTAATGTAGAAGAAGCTGGAATGGCTTTGGCTATACCTCTCGATTAATCTCTTCCTCCTGGGTCTCGATGTCCGCAACGCTCCTCTTGAAACCGTCCATGTTACCCAGTATGTGCTGCTTCTCGTTCTGCAGGAACTCGATGTACTTCTTCCGGTCCTCCTCCTCGAGCTCCTTGCGCTCCTTGTCGGCCTTGGCCTCGTTAGACTTGGCGTTGTCGCGCTCGCTGTTGATCCTCTTAGGCGTCGCGCTCGTAGTCGTCGTGGCCGTGCTCGTGGAGGCGTTAATCGTCGTAAATCCCCCGGAATTCCTCGGCTTCGAAAGCATCGACAGCTGCTCGATCGCCTCGAGCAGGTCGTCGTTCGACACGTCGAGCTTGTTGTCGATCATTTTATCGCAGGCCTCTCGTGCCTTCCGCCTCGGCAAGCTCATGTTGTTCGCCGGGGCGCCGGCGCCGCTGCTATTGTTATTGTTGTTGTTGATGACGGCGTTACCGTTGTGAGCCGGTATCACGTTCTCGTAGACGCTGATATTGCCGTTGAGAGGCACGAAGTTCTCGTAGTTGTGAATAGCAAGCTTGATGTTCTTCTCTGGTAACGGAGGGCCCCTCGTCGTTGTTGGACTTGTGTCTACGGTGGAAGAGAATTGATGAGTTACTGACTCGAGATAGTTTGGAATTTAGTTTGATTAACCTTGTAACGCTAAGTTCACGGGGCTATAGGATGTAATGAGTTTCATACAAACAATAATGTATTTTAGTATTAAATCAAAACAGGATTGTATCATGAACCCTTTTAAAGGGGTTACTAATTATTACTTTTCAAATTTAAGAATGATTTAATGTTTTTAACTTTACTCTTTTGCATTAAAAATATTTCTGTATGTCATCTACCATATTTGCAATAAATAAATCTTATTGCAAATCTTATTTCCGTTTCTTCAAGAAATGATCCACTTTAAAGTTTTAAACCATTAAAAGCCGTGATTTCCCTGTGTTTGCAAATCTCAAGTGCGCAGCCCTTTGAATCTGAAAAAAATTCTAAAGGAAAATCCTCTCTCATTATCCAGCAGCGAGCATTCCGCTTTGACTAGACTTTGCTTCGGCGAGCAAAGTTCGCCTGAACCTCCCCTTTACTATCGCAAAATCCAATACAACCTTCCTCTCCCTCTCTCTCCTCTCACTCACCGTTACTCGCATCGAGTGGCTCGACCACGGGCTCACCGCTGCTCATCCGTCCGTCCTCGTTGACGAAGCTCTCCGGTCCGATCTCCTCGTAGTTGGAACTTCTCGGACTCTGAAAGTCCTGATACTTGCGATGCGGCAGCGTGGCGTAACCGTTCTGATGCTCCTGCTCCGGCCACTTGGGCGTCCGATTGTTGTTAGGTGTGACCGCTGCCTCGGAGCTGCTCACCAGAGCAGAGATGTTCTCGTAGTCCGGCACCGGCCTCTCCGAGCCCGGCGACTCTCGTCCTGTCTGCTGGCACTGCGCTCGTCGCGCTGGACTTTTTGTCCGGCTGCAATTGTCGTCCGGCCTTTTGTCCCGCGGCAGCGAGCCGTTCGCTTTGCTCCTGTAATTTATCGATTCCGTTAAATCCTGTCTGTCGGCTGCTTCTCGAATTTCGCTCCTCGCGAGTTGCAATTTTCGCTGCTTTTTGAGCGTTGACCTGACCGACGGATCGATCGTTTGTGCTCTTGTTAGTTATTCAGATTCGCTGATCGGAATTTTAATGGCAAATGCTTTTGCGGAGAAAGCCAGGCTAATTGGATCGTGAATTTTGGAAAATTTATGGCGGATTGTTCGTTAATTTGTTAAAATGTTGTTTTAATCTTTTTAATTGCTATATTAACTTAATAAATGAGCTAATTTTGTAATTTCACTCTTTTGAAACGTTAGAATAATTAATCTTTCAGAAACCTACTAGTAAAAAAAGAAAACAAGTATATTGTTATAAGGCATTATATAAATGAATTCTTAAAAGTTAAATGTTTTGAGAGTTTCGATGCAATTACTGTTCTAAGAAAACATTTTTACTATCCGATACTAAAGCGGTTCTAAGATTTCAAAGCTTTGAAGAATTATTATTAACTGGCAATTTCATTCAAATAAAAAAATATATATTTGCTACAAACTCGTATAAGAAGTGAAATTTTCATTTTTATTTTGTTTTTATTTAAAAGAAGTTAACCGGATATTGTACAATATTTAACAAAGCTTAAATGCTGCAGTGTAAATTCCATAAGGCCTGTAGTATATAGGTATAGCATCTCAAAGTACTGTAGAGCAGCATAAAGGAAATCTGTACGAACCGGAATCCTTTCATAGTGAGAACGCTTTATAAATCCGTACAATTTAAAATTATTTCTTTCTATTTAAATTAAAAACGAACAAAAAATAACAAATATTCTTATTTTTCAACAATATCTCAATTTCGCGAACTAATATAAATCATAAACCAATATCATTTAACAATATTCCTTATTCGTAAGTACGTTTTCCACTAAATATTTTCAAGGTTAAATAAACAAAAACTTATCAACAACACTAAATTGAAATCTCAAAATCACTCCTCCCCAAAAAACAGACACTTCTTAAAATCCGTTCGTCAGAAGCAAGAAAGACATTCCTCAACCACAAAGCAACCGCACACGAGCAAGTCGTGCGCACATTTGCATCTCGACGGCGATCGGCAAGCAGAAGAAAAAAAGCTCCCGGGCGCGCATCGGCGAGACCGCAGAAGCAGATACGCGCCCGACCGCAGAGACGTGTAGTCGTACCTGTTTTGTTGCCGCGGCGGTTTCTCGACGACGGCCGCGGCGGCGCGGCTGCTCTGGCGCTCGTACTCCGCGCACATGGTCAGTATCTCCTCGAGGCGCATCTTTTCCTGCCGCTCGTGTTCCTGCTCGCGCTCCCGAGCCTTGCCCTCGGCCTCGTTGCGCAGCTCCTCGCGGGAGCAGCTGGATTGCTGCTGCTGCTGCTGCTGCTGCTGCTGCTGCTGCTGGGCTTGCTGCTCGCTGGGGTTTGGATGCGGTTTGTTGATGCGCCCGTAAAGCGAGTGGCCGTCCCCGTATTTCGGCTCGCGGTTGAAGGCTGGCGAAGGTGGCTGGATTCGTCTTGGATGTGTGCCGTAGTTTCTGTGTGTGAATTGTTGATGTTATTTTTTTTATTGTTTTTAGAGCGCTTGTAAAGAGTGTTTGATTTAAATTAGAAATAATGGGATTTGATCTTCAGAAATCCTATATAATTATGATACAATATGGTTAAATTAATTTATATACATATATCACTGAGAAAAAAAATTTGTCCTCACAATAAAAGTTTCATTGATTAGATTAAACTTTGTCGAAACAATAAAGGATTAGTTGATTCTATTAGGCATATCAATTGAGTAGTAAATATTTTTCTCAGTATCGTGAAAAGGTAACTTTGAAAAATTAACCTACTTTATATGCAATTTTAGAACCCAAGAAAAACATAGCAACTCACAGTGTGCTTTGCGAGTCGTAAGAGCCGGCCCTGCGGTGGCACGGCAAGCTCGGATTCGAACCGAACTGGTCGAGCTGGAGGAACTCGGTGCAGGTGGTCGTCGTCTTGGCGACGATCAGGCTCTGGCTCATGTCGAAGTCCCGGCTGAACTGGCTCAGCTCGCAGCTCCTCTGCTGCTGCTGCTGGCTCGAGGCGGCCGTAAAGCTGCGCGTCATCAGGTGATCCGAGGGGTAGCAGCCGCCGTTCGGCAGGAGATTGTTGCGATTCTCGTCGTTGCCGGACTGGTAGTCGAGCTCCTGGGAGTGGGACCTCTGGTGATGGTGCAGCTGTTGTTGCCAGCTGCCGCGCGGGCAGTGCTGGTTTTGGAAGCTGGGGCTGGCGTTTCGGTTGTTCTGGGGAATTATGTTCTCGTAGAGGGCGCTCTGGCTCGGTGAGAAGTTGCGGTTCACCGATACGGGAAGACTGCACTGTGGGTTGGAAGAAATGGATTTAGTATGGTTCTGTTGGAGAGGGTTGATCTTGAAAGTTTTACGTATGGAAGCATTTGGTAACTTGGCTGGTTAAGTAAGTTTTAAGAATACGTCAGATTGCTTTAATTGGCTTCTGGGTAAATGATGAGAAGGCTACGGCAATATTTTAAAAAGAAATAAAATATCGAATTTTCTAGACTTTTAAAGTGTTAAAATATGAATGTGACTCTAGAAAACTTCTTGGAAAAGTTTTAAGCTAAGATAAGCTATAAATTCATTTCTAGCTTAAAAGTGCGCAAAGAAGACTTAAAATTTTCCTAGTAAAAGCAAAATAAATCAGAAAACTCCTTCTCAGTAAAAAAAAAACAAACTTCTACAAAATCAATATAATTTCTCATCAAGCCCATAAATCCCGCCAAGCAAAAAAAAACCACCCGAACCTCAAGTACACTGAGAGAAGATTTTTATAAAGATTACAAAACGATTCGGAAATAATTACTATACTTTCGGGGTAACCCGAC
>UELX01004183.1:0-19200 GCA_900480035.1 Eupelmus urozonus
TTTAATCGGATCGCCTATCCTTTTAACATAGACCAAATCGGAATCTAATAGGATTTAATAAATTCTTTCGGCCAGGGCCTATGCATTAACGTTGCAGTTTGGTTCACCGTTGGTTTCATTAAATTATTAGTCAAGTAAGAACTTGTTTCATCAAATCAAATCGATCTTGCACATTTATTAATGCAATATCAATATTTCTCATCAAACAAAACGACCCTTCCCAAAAGCTCGCTGCAACTTCTTTCCACTCGACGACTATAATTGAAAGCGAACCCTTTTCGCGCGCCAAATCGCATTAATACAGCCGTCATCAAAGACGCCGTCGAAACACTACATAACCCCGCAATGAAAAGGTTATCACGCACTCGCTCAAGATACGCGCACATTCATACATATCACGAATGAATTTCAATTCGCCATCGGCTCTTCAAAGGGTTCCTTACACCCATAACTCCCCTACGCGCAAAAGACCACACGCACACGCATACGCACACTTGACGCACTCTTGCGCTTTAATGAAAACCCTCCTCGTTCTTCTCAATTATCTATCCAAACAATCGCGCCTCTGAAACACCGCGCATCAAAGGGGTGAGAAAACGAGCGAGAGAAACCCTTTCGGCGCTCATAAGCCGGCATCGGCGCGAGGTGACACTTTTTAATTGGGCAGATCAAGCGGCGATTAGCCCTCCTTAAAAAGAAGGCCCGCGCGATGTTCAGCGGGACGTGAAAAAGCTGCGCTCCCGAAACCCAACACCTTCCGACCCCCGGAATCAGATCGGATTCTCGAGTAGACGGATTACGACTGAGTTATATACCTAGATGCTTTAGCCAGCATTACGCCTCGGCACAATTGCTCGGCGGGTGGTGGACGCCCTTTGCCTAATACAGGGCCTGAAAAGTGAAATGATAACTGCCAGACGAGTTGTAATAAACGTGAAATGCCTAACGGGCCGTGCGAGATGCCGCGAGCTGATATCGCCCGCATCGCGGCATCTGCCGCCGCCGTCTCGGCTCATATGCATATTACCCACGGTCATGCATATATGTGCGGAGTTATGGATGCGTGTATGTATATATGCGGCTTGCGTACGTTAGGCGCGCAAGGCTGATTTACTGCGTGCGCGAGCCTGGAAATGGATGTTAAATTGATGATTGGATTTTCGATTCCGCGAGGGCTCGGGCGTTTGAACTTGCGAGGAGGCGCGCGAGACGGCAGCTGCTTATGGTAAGTTCGTTGGTGGTGAAGTGTAAAAATAGAGCGTGAGTTGGGTGTTTCGTTATATATAACGAAAACTGTAGGTTGGTTGATACGTAGGTGAGTATTTTTTAGCTGCAGTATCGGTCTTATATTTATTTGTCATTAAATTTGTCTTTTTTACAGATAAGATAAAAGTGTAAAATTTCTTTTTATCAGAGGTGAAGATTCACAAACAAAGCAGATATCTTTAATATTTTACAAATAAACAAAAATATATAAAATTGTGAAATCAAAATATAATATTCATCAAGAACCATTTAAATTGTTATAAAAAAATGTAGTATATTATATAAATACAATATATTATATTATATTATATATTATATGTATAGTATATTACAATTATTGTCGTATATTATAATCTTATACTTTGAATTTTTACATGTCAGTGAAACCCAGCAAGATTTACTACCACAGTCTCACCTATACTAAAACCCAACCAACTTTTTCCCGAGCACTCAAAAACAGCAACACCCTCCAAAGCGCACCAGCTGATTTAACCCGCGACTTTCGACACAAAGAGTTACACCCGCCGGAAAATCTCCACAAATCTCCAGCCGATACACGCAACCTACCCCCGCTGTAATACACATCGCAACAAGCGTATGCGTACACACAAGCCCGAATAAATTCGTCGAGCGTATCGGATCCGCGGCAGATAAGAGCGAAAGCAGCAGCAGCAGCAGCGCGTCCCGGAGTATTTACTCCGAAATTTATTGGCCCGCCGCGGGGATTTTGCGTCCGCAAATTCACCCTCGGCCCAACACAGCGACGAAAAAATCCGTGCGCCTGCGCTCGCTGCTCTGCACAGCTGGAATGCTTTTTATTAAGCCGGCCACGAAATTGCGCGCACCCTGCGCGCCCACGCGCCTGCTAATTTATACATGAGTGCGAGCGGGCACTCAAGATTTTGCCGGTTGATTAGTTGGATGCTTGATAAATGAGGTTTTAATTGATGTTTTTTGGTTACGGTGGATAAATCTGGCGGCGATTTGTTTATTGGATTGTTTGGAGTGGTTTGATGTTATTGAAAAGATCTGATTTGTTTTTATTTATTCATAGATCATTAGTTGTTATATTGTTATTTTTTTATAGTATTAATATTAATTAATTATATTAATTATAATTATAAATCATTTATTTAAATATTTCTTAAATAATATATTGTGATAAGTAATAATGTACTGACAAAGAATTTTTGCAAAAATTTTCTGTTGTAGATGTTTATCTTCATTGCCGATAATCATAAATTCATCGGTTAAAAAAAATGATGTTTATCTCAATAAAAATACACATTTAGTTTTTAATGAAAATATGTGAAAAAATCGTTAAAATCCGTGGTGTTTTTCATGCTTTTAATTGATCGTATATTTCGCACTTAAATTTATTTTGATTTACACACAAATAATTCTTTAGATTTTATATTCTTTGATCAGCAATTATGCGCTTTTAATAATTTATTTTAGAATATTTTTTTTAAAACAAACAGTTTAGAGTCATATTACCTTATTTTACATACGACCTTGCATTTATGTAATGCATTCCCTGAATTATGTCAGTTGTTTGCTTTTTGCATGGTAATCTTCATGACCGATTTCTCACCTTTGCTACATAAAAGCTAATATCGTTCTTTTTATTCGCTTGTTCAGAAAAACAAACATGGTCATCTGCGCACTTTAATGTCAAATTCTACGTAATTTCAATTTAAGGAAAGCATAAAGGAAAATATAGGCCGAGAGACCTCTAAATCCGATTTCAAGGTCTAATTGTACCGTAGACTTATCTCAGTGCATTAATCGCGCTGATTGGCAAGAGATAAGAAAGAGCTCATGTCCTTTTTAGGGATCGAGACAGTTTTGACGAGTGTTAGGGTACCATTACGTAAATTAGGCATCATTATGTAGCACTTAACGCTCGCACGTGACGACGAGTTTGTACTAACGTTCACTTTTATTTAAATATTTTACATATTTAAAGAAATTTTCAGTAACAATTATTTAATTAATATTAAAAATTAACATAGTAAAAATTGAATTGGCTGCCTGAGAACAGTGCACTGTAATTTTCGTATCATAACCACGCAATTCTCAACAACAAATTTCATAACCCAAGAATTTTTATGACCACGACGTACCGCCAACGCACTAAAAAAAGCCCATACAGAAAATGAAGCAGCCGCAACGCGTCAATAAAAAGTAATGAGTAAATATCTCTCCTACCAATATATTCCCTTCACGGGACAACCGATGTCCATTCTTCACCACTCCACTATATCCACGGAAGCCCGTAATTTTTACGATCCGAATCCGTCGCTCTATTCCGCAGCCGCGCGCGGTCACATTAACATGTTCCATTTGCCGCAATTACATTAAATCGATATACACACTGGCCTCCATCCCCCTTCCCACGAGGCAAACTCCGCGCTCGAAATTCGTGAGAAAATTCGCACCATCGCGAACAATATATAAAAGCGATGGGCCCCCCCGTCGACGCTGTTTCCTTTTATTGTGTCCGTGTTATCGCTCTAATATCGTCCGATCTTCCGGGTGGGTGTCCGGCGCGGAAGGGTCGGGCTCTCCGATGATTGACAGAGAAAATGCTTTAGCCGCCGAGAGGAGGACAGCCCCGACCACTCGATATGCCGGCTTTGGCTTCCATCGTGTCGAATTGGATTCTCGATTGGTGTTTTGATGGCCCCGTCGCGATTCGCGTGGATACGTCGCTGAGTGTGGATGCCTGGAATGGCAAGCGTGATGGATTAATAAAGCGGCCGATTTTCTTGTACACGTGTTGGAGTTAAATATTCGATGATTTTCGGATGTTGTGGGCACATGTGCACAGTGTGTTGTAATTCAATCAAAAGTGATCTGCGGATATCACAATTACAAATTTTCGGTAAGTTGGGGTTAAACAATAAAGTTTTATAGGCTAGATAAATGGTGTTATTCTACTTTTATATCACTATTAAAATTATTAAGAGCTAAAAATTTTCAATTTTTCACGCTAGCGTTCATAAAGCACCCAACAACCTCCTCCAGTCAATTGCACCTTCCACCGTCATACCAAGCAACATAAGGCCTTTAAATAAACAAATTATCCAGTCGTTAATCCTACGCTAGCAGCTCTAGCAATCTACCAAAACAATCGGCCGTAAAACGACCCTGCCTATCGCCACGCCATCCCACAAAACAAAGAAGAATCGAATCGCGCATGCTAATTAAAAAAGAAGACTCTTCGCATCGAGCCATCGAGAGAAAGAGATCATCGAGAGCCAGCGACACACAGACGCACATGAGAAAAACCTATATACACGAGCGTCAAGCCGAGCGGAACGAGTCACGAGCTGCTAATACGCTCTCGCTTCCTGCCATTAATTATCGTCGGCAGCTCGTAAAAGCGACGTCGAACAATATGCCAATGATTTTCTAGTAGGTACCAGACGCGCGCGCGAGCTCGCGAGCCTCGAGTGCAGGAAGAATCGCGCATTAGTCACAGACCATTTTGCTACCAGGCGTGACGCGCACGCTTTTTGTGATCGTTAATTCGAGTTTGTCGCCCCGTGTGCTCTCTCCCTGCGCTCCTTCTCCTCGCGGTGTTTTTCTCCCCTTGTGTTAGTGCGAGCGCGCGCGTGTGTTTTAAAATCCAGAGACGGCGGCGAGCCACGTGGCGAGATAGGGGTGGCTTTTAATGCCTCTCGGATGTATCTCTCTCTCTCGTCGTTCCTCTCTTTCTCTTTCTGTGTCTCGCCGCCGCGTGCGAGTGGAAGGACGAGGAATGATTCTTCTGTGTGCGTAGCGACCCCGAAAAAGGCTTCGGCGCTGAGCGCTACTTCGTGGGCGATTTGCGATGGGGGGTGGAGGAGTGAGTGGAGGAGGGTCTTTCTCATTGTTTGAGCTGTAGGCTGGAGTAATCCTTTATTTTGGGAAAATTCAATGATGTTTTGGAAACTCAATTAGTATGGTGTTTTGAAAATATTGTTTTTTATGAGTTCACATATGAAGTGAAGTATTTATATTGAACTCTGGGAAAGTAAATTTTAATATCCGTAGGTATTTAATAAACACCAGTGGCGAACTGGTAACAATAACACATCGCACAAACGATCAATAAAAGTAAAGACCGTGAAAGGGCAGTTTGAAAACGTTTAACCAAAGCAAACATTATTGCCGCATCAATCCAAATCGACCCCCATTATCCAGCCTTCAAAATTTCTCGGCGATCTCAAATTCATCGACGGCACAATAAACCCATAAAAAGATAAAGCGCCGAGTGAAAAAAAAAGAAGGGAAAAGGGGCGCCGCCGTGCGGTCCAGATACAAGCGTATCTAACGCCGTTGCGTCACACGGGCGCGCGGAATTAACGCTTCGCTACGCGGCACGTGGCGCGCTAACGCATGGAGACGAGAAGCGCCGCTCGAGAGATGACAGCCTGACACTTTGTCTCTCGTACACGCGCAGAATTGGCTTTTTTCGGTGTATGTGTGCGCGTCTCCGCGCGCTTTTCTTTTCTCTCGATCGAGTGGGTGGATTGCGAGAGGTCGAGGGAATGAGGAGAGCGCGTGTTTTGAGTTTTGAGGGTTTATGATTGAATTAAGGGGGAAGAGCTTTGTGTTTTTTCGAAGCGGGGGGGAGGGGATTTAATGCGTTTAAAAGCAATTTTGAAGTTTGAAAGGCTGTGGGGGCAGTTTGGTGATTTATTGTGGTGGTGAATGGAATTGATTGATATTGTTTTGAATTAAAATTTATTGAAATTGATTTGTTTAGTTGAATTCTAGTATAAAAAATAATCTTTTGTCAGAAAGCAAAAATTAAAATACCTGCAATCACATTCTATTTAACTGCATTGACTCATCGCCATTTTCAAATAATCTAGCACTTCGAGTGGCCCTAAAAACAGAATCCTTTATAAATATTTAAAATTATAACTATAGATTCTATAATTATAGAATATAGCTAATTTAAAATTCGCAACGAAAAACATATTAAATTATTTCTCGAATTTCTACGAACAGAAATTATAAGCATTTCAAGCAAAATCTTTAGAAGTTCTATGAAAGCCAATAATCCTAAGACCAGAGCCTTTCCTTGTTAGTATTGTCAAATTTGAAAATTAAGAAAGGGGCAGACTTTAGGGCGGTCCATCAATTGTTAGGTTCTCATTGAGGTAATACTCTTCATACGTATATTGTTAAGGTTACATAGGTACCTGCTTTCAATTGACTCAGTGTTTAGAAGTGCTAACGCCGCATGGTTTCTTCTACAAGCTATAGGCGGTGACTCCTACCCCGCCTAAAGCTAGAATAGCATATTAAACAATAGTTTTACGACGTTGCAGAATCATGTAAAATTCTATTATTATTTTATTTAATAATCCTCATAAGCTTTGAATTAATTTTTCAAGAATGCACATTGATCTTTAAGGTTATAGCTTAAAAGCTACATTCTATAAAATTTTATTACATTCTGAACAGTCAAATATCTGATTTTTTATAAGACTGCATTTTAAACTTTTAAAAATTCTAATATTTTTTTGTGCTCTAAAACATTACAAAAATTTAAATAAGGAAATTTTAAATCATTATACAGGCTAAACTAAAATAAATTTGTAATTCAGAATAAGGAACATGGCAGAAAGTAATTACAGAAAATGCAGTCAACCTGTTTACAATGAATCGTTTAATGTAAAATAATTTATTTTATTTTGTTTAAAATAAAGTTGTTATTAGTTTATTGTTATAAAGTTGATTATTTGTAACTTTTTAAAAAGAACTTAGAATTTCCCTTTTTACTTGAACATTTTTGAAGCACCTAGCTTCAATTTCGCTTTCTTAGACACTTTTTTTACTTAGTTTTATAGCTTTACATTTTGGACTGATGAATGTTACTGTAAGTTTTATTGGGAGGGGGGGGGATACCAAAACTGACTGCTGTGTTACTTTAATTTAATTTAATTTATTTGAACAAAACTTTACGTGTTATTTAGTTTGTTCTATAATCGCTTAAGTCGCATAAGAAATTTCTAGGCTCATATTGGTTATAGTTTCTAGGTAAACACTGTAGATGGATAGCTCGGAGGTGGAGCAGTAAGCAAAGCGTTTACCAATCAAGGTAGGACAGTAAATTTTGGAACTTCTAGGTCAAGACTATATAAATGCATGTAAGTTCAGTATAATTCCTCAAATGGTTGCGCACATAGCAAATTTAGATTTCAACAAGCAGACGCTCTAGAAGAGAAGTGACGTTTTATTTTATTCAGTCTAACTCATAGATAAGTAATCATGGAAGGACAAAACGAAGCAGCCACGACGAGTGTTTCCAGCCCTGGATCTTCGAGAAGTTTGCAGCCACGACGAACACGATTGCGCAGGAAGCCGAGGGAAGATAAACGTCCATTCTACAGCCAAAAAAGACGTGCAAGTAAACGTAGAAATCCAGCAAAAGCATCTCGGAACTCGATCGAAGAAGATGAAGATGCAGTTTTGAATGATCTTGAGCGCGCTAAACAAGATTTAGAGAGATTAAGACAGACGCTAGTCGAACAGCGGCTGGCAATGGAACGTATATTGCAGGAACGAGAAGAACTCATGCAGGCTCTACAGCCACAGTTAGGAGCATTGCATGAACACAATGGACCCGAGGTTGCGACCGGAGGTTAAAAATAAACTAACTTCAAAGTAGCTTCTACTCGAATTCTGTCAAATAATTTAGGCAAATTACTTAGAGTTTTATCAAATTTTAATAAATAGAGGTAATAACCTAAATTTACATAGATTGATAACGTTCGAGTCGATGTTACTTGATGCAAACGTTAAAACGAGGAAGATGAAGTGATTTCCACTTTAATAAGTATAGTAGAATAAACATAAAAAATATCCCAGCTTTAGAATGCTATGAGTTAATTATAAATACCGTAATATGGATTCAGTAAAAACTATAGTTAGAACTGCAGTATTAGAAATATAACTCCAATTATTAAATCTTTTATACCCATGGAATATAAGTAAGGCAAGAACCCGGAGGATATATTGAAGTTTACAATGACGAGATAAAAAAGTTCAAAATATAATAACAATTAGTATATTATAAAAATGTTTGTCACTGTACTTCTAATTTGCGAAAAAATATAAAATTTTTACAATTGTATCTCGTATAATAATATTATAAATTTTACTACATGTAAGTTATGAAATAAAAGACCGAATTGTACACCTTAATTATATTTTTTAATGAAATTGAATAAATAACTATCAAAATACGCAAAATAATGCCTTTAGTTTCCTTATCACCAAGCATATATAAAAGAGATCCCGAAGATTTTAACTTTATAGCGTTTTAAATTTGACTGAAATGCAATGTGTATAGACTTAAAAAGTACATAGTATTTTTAATAAAATCTTAAAACAACAAAAGAGATTACTTAGAGTTTCATTTCATAGTTTGCAAATTAAGCTTTTAGTTTATAAAATTCTGAAAATCTTGTAAAGTGAAAACATAATTTATAAATTATGAAACAGAATTCAATCTAATACGTGAAGTTACCTAAACTATTTTTTAGTTTAAAAAGAATATTAAAAATTCTTTTTAACTAGTTAAAATAATTATTTTATATCACTATACTGATGAAAAATCATGTTCTTAATACAATGATAAAAAAACGGGATCTTAGTATTTCTCAATACTAAAAATTCTAGAAAAAATATTTTGAAAATGTTTTTTAAAATTTTTTTATTGTTATACAAAACTGCTTTTAAAATTTGAGCAAATAATCTTTTCTTATCAACTCAATTTCAGATAAAATTGCAAAATGTAAATATCATTGATAAAAGTACAGATAAAAAATTCCACTGCTTGATAAAAAAATCATTTTAATCTTGTTAATGTCAGTTAAACAATTCTCATGTATTCATTAAACAATTCAGTTACAATACATTTCTTGAGACTTAATTTCGTTAAAAGTTCTTTTAAAGACGTATTGAACTAATTTCGTTGAATAATGGATTTCGTAATTTTATTTTTTGCCTTTGGGCTTTTGAGTTTGTATTTATATTTAACAAGAAACTACAGCTATTGGAAAAATCAAAATGTTCCTTGTGCTCCAAACGCTATTCCAGGCATTGGACACACTTTGCCACTTCTACTTGTTCAAGATAACCTGGCAAGATGGACAGAAAAACTTTACAAGAAAATGGATAAGCATAGTATGTATGGTTGCTATTTTATGCAAACACCAGCATTAGTTATTCGTGATCCGAACTTAATTAAAAGTGTTCTTCAAACTAATTTTTCGTGTTTTCGCAACAATATTATGACTCTTAAGGAGGATTTAGATCCTATCATGATAAAGAACCCTTTCTTTGCTAAAGATGAATTGTGGAAAGAATCAAGAACAATACTAGGCCACAATTTTTCTGGCAAAACGCTACGACACGTATTTTTTATTATTCATGAAGTGTGTCAAAAGTTCACGAATTTCGTTGACAGGCGAATTTCTAAAGAGAGAGGTTTTGCTGAGTTTGAATTAAAAGACTTATTTAGTAGAGTCACCGGAGAAATAGTAGCAAATGCGGCATTTGGAATTGATGGTGAAAGTTTTGATGATCATCCAGATTATCAAGCCTTTACTAATGTGGCTAAAAGACTTTTCGAAACTACAAGAATAAACGGCATGATACAGGCAATGCGTTTCTGTTTTCCGAATTTTGCTAATATACTTGGTTTGAGATTAATTCCAAAGGAAACTGATTCTTATTTTAGAGAAAATTTAAGAGCTGTTATAAAATCGCGTTTACAAAATGGGGCAGCTACAAATGATTTTTTGCAAAATATCATTGACAGAATGAATGAAATAGATGAAGATATGGCTGTAGCTCAGGCGACTAGTTTGTTCTTTGATGGCTATGAAACATCAAGCTCTGTATTGAGTTTTGTAATTTATCGGCTTGCTGAACATCCACATATTCAAGATAAAGCACGTGAAGAAGTTTATTCTGTACTAGAAAAATTCAACAACAAAATGTCTTACGAAGCTGTAAAAAGTATGAACTACTTAGAGCAAATTATATATGAGACAATACGTCTTAATCCAGCCCTCGGTGAAATTGCTAAAGTCTGCAATGAAAAAATAACTTTACATGGATCTGACAATTTATCGTGTAATCTTAATCCTGGAGATATTGTATTAATTTCTTCTATAGGTGTACACTTGGATGAGGAATTTTGGCCTAATCCATCAGTTTTTGATCCTGATCGATTCAGTTCAAGTAGTATTGAAAAAAATAAATTTATTTATTTGGCATTTGGAGAAGGATCAAGGATGTGCATTGGCAAAAGAATGGGAATGATGACACTGAAGACTGCTACAGCTGTTATTCTTCAGAATTATACTCTAGAAACGTCACCAAAAACAAAATTACCCATAGAAATGGATCCAAACACTTTTTCATGGGTCGCAAAGGATGGACTATGGGTTAACTTCAAAACATATATACAAAAAGACTGATTAAAGCAAGGTAAAACCCTCCTTTTTTGACATTTCGGAATCCGTGTTTTATTTTTAGTAATATATGAAATCGAAAAATGAATTAAAAAATAGATTCTCGTATTTTTAATAACAAGGAGGGTTTCGCATCACCTTGAACACAATAAAATTTGTTCGTCTGCATATTTTTATTTTTTTACTTTTTGTAATTAAAAGTAATAAAGAAAATTATAATTTAAAATATATACATTTTTTAATAAGTTAGCCATATATTTTAATATGTCGAAAAATAATATCTATTTTAATAAGTCGAGAGCCATCTGAAAATTATATTTTTTTACTAGTAGAAACACCAAGTACCATGAATATTTATAACTTGTACAAATAGTGCGGCAGCCTGCAGCGATGAACGCGCGTCGCTCGCAGGGAGGACAGGTGGTCGATGATATTTGTCTTGCCAATCATGAACATCCATCAAAGCTCACAGCCTCCTACGTGCTCCCTCCCAAGCGGTCATCGAACTCTCTCTCTCTCTCTCTCTCTCTCTCTCTCTCTCTCTCTCTCTCTCTCTCTCTCACTCTATCTCAAGATTAGCTGAAGGTAAACTATAACAAACTGTGATAAACGGCAATATATTTTATTTTAACTTAATTTGTGATATCTTGTGTTATTTCGTCAAACTGTTCATAATAATTAATTTTTATATAAAGTTTTTTCCAATTATAGATTACATATAAAGAATTTTTGTATTGATAAATGATTCATATAAATATAAATTTATCGATCTACTCCGAACCAAGCTGTTAATTTTGATATAAAAGGCAAAGCACGCATTCTCCTCCGAGATTCGAAGGCCATAAAGCGTGATGCCCGACCAAAATAAGGCCTTTCGTCCTCGAACAGCTATAGCTCTATAGAGTTGACTCCTCAGTAAGTCACTAGCTGCTCCACCTTACTCGCCTGTCGAGAAATTATAAAGAATTTTTAACTCTTCTTCTATTCTATTCAGTTATATATATTCTTGAGTGGAATGAGAAAGAAAAAGAAGAGAGAGAAAGAGAGAGGAGGGGGGGGGGAATCACATTGAACAAAAAAATACATCGCTTGCGTAAGTTTCGTAGTCGAAAGGGAGTTGCATCGCGAGTTTACAAGCTTCGAAAGAAAGAGTTGAGCATTGACTTCCGGTTCCTCTTCTCGATAATCACAAAGGTCCTCTCCGCACGCGCACGCGTAATAACAATAATGTGCATGACGATGGCGTACTTTCTCTCTCTCTCTCTCTTCCTCTTTTGCGCGCAAGCCCGGGGGTATGTCGCTTGACATCAAAGTAACGCCCCAACGGTAGCACCAATATGCAGCGGGGTACGACTAATGCGATTCACTTTACAGTTTACCCTCCTCGCTATATAATATATATACGTAATTGCGATACGACCTACAGGGTAGAAAAATTGTTTCTCTGACTATTTCTCAGTGTATTTCTACTTGTAGCATCTAGAGGTTCATTCGTTTTGATCATTTCGACGATGAGTACGCAAGCATTTTCGATGAATATTTATGTTCGGTAAACAGCGTGCCAGTGATAGCTAGGAAGGGAGCCTGCTTGATTCCTTTCAGTGGATGAATACGCGTAGAGTCGGCAAAGATAAATCGAAGTGTCTTTGTTGCTGGTACTCCTTATTTTTTTCTGCTTATGTCTTTAAACTTGATATTATACAGTATTAAAGAAAGAACAAAAAACAAAAATAAGAGAAAAATAAATTTAACTGACTACGAATAACTTTGAAATTTTCGTTCAAAAATAATTTTGTTAGTTAAATTTTATAAATAAATTATTTATTTTTTGGTAAATAATATAAAGTTAGTAAAATAAGTAATATCTTAAAAATTTCATTCTCATGGAGATAACAATCAAGAATAACACTTAATTATCTCACTTAATTATCACTTAATTAATCATCAAATACTTATCGCGTAATAAAATAAAAGAAAAAATTAGTTTATTGCACAAATTTAACAGAAAGTATAACTGATTCAATTCTTAACAAAATTTTTACAACAAAGTCAAATCTTAATATTTCAGTATATATTTGAAAACGTTAAATTTTTTTAATAAAATTTTTCTTTTTTAATTTAATTTACTAAAAAGCTCAACACATTTTGCTTATCTCGCGGAGTAAACATTTGCCTAACATAATTCCACAATCAAAATAAATCAGCCCTGCAATTAATTGCATCCACTCTAAAGATTATAAACGATACGCACCCGCAGTGCCATGCACTCGCTATGCAGTGTCAGTGAACTTTCTCATATACCAGCGCAAGACGACGAGGCAGCACGCGCATGGTAACGAACCCGCGCGCTGCATCGCGGGGGAGGGCAAAAATTAATACACGCACCGTTGTCTTTGATATCCACTCACAATGCGCGCAACGTGAAAAGGAAAGTCTTTGAAGGGGCCCGTGCACGTCCGCCCAGTCTCTCTGGGTTAACCGTTCGATACTTTGTGAGCGCGCGCGCGCACTGTTCCTTCTAGCCGCGTGACAATAAGCGCGCGTCGTTGCGATTATGCACTTCTGTGATATTCCGGAGATTAAAGAATAAAGGCGAGGGGCTGGATTTTCCGCGATGCGAGAGAGCAGAAGAGGGTTTACGGCGTATAGATGAAGGAAGGCTTTTGCCTGTCGCGCGGCTCCCGCGGAAATCCATTCGGACTCTGCGCGTTTGACGTGCACGTATATGTTGCGCGTGAGAACAAACGGAGTATCGAGGCATTGTGATGCACGCGAGGTGATATGATGGATGCGCGCGAGGTTTTCATTTATAAGATCTGGATGTAAGAGGTTGAACAACCTCTCGGTCTTAAATAAGAGGTGATTGTGTATGCGTTTGAGTTTTCTTTCTCGTTAATACAATGTGCATTTGGTACATTAATAATTTTTAAAAATTATGAATTCTGTATCTTGGCTATTTTATATAAGAAAAATTATTTTTTTTATGATAGTATAATATTCTACTTTTGATAATTATTTTAATAAATATTATCTAAGAAGTTCACATATAAACTCTTTCTTTTAATTTTTTTAATTTTTGCCACGCTTAATCTAAAAGAATGTATATTTATCAAGAAATAATTTTCATTTTAGAATTCAATTAATTTATCAATGATTTGGAATTGATATTTGTATATCAAAAGTCAGGACCTTTGTTTTAAAAATGTAATATGTATAAGCATTTTATGAAATAATAAGATAAGCTAAAAGAAAAATGTAATGAAAAAATACTGCGTTATTTTATTATGCACCTACATTTTTCAGTCATTTGTGTGGATCAGAAGTTAATAAATCAAATATAAAAAAAATTTGAGACAGATACATACTTATATATAAAAAGCAGTGAACCCGCTATTTTAAAGCATTAACAATAGTTTCAATATATGAACTATAGAAACTATTGTTAATGCTTTTAAATAGCAGATTCACTGCTTTTTTTATTTATTTTTTTAATTTAAACAAAATAAGAAATTGCACTTAATTGAAGCATATAATGAAGCAAAAAAAAAGAAAACGTACGGGAATGAAACAATTCATTCTAATTCACGTTCGTGTGTATACATACACATTTAATTTACAAACATAAAAATAGTTAATAAGTTCTACAATTTAGATCTTCAAAAGATTATTTATGTGAAATTATATTTAATTTTTGAAAGTTCAAACTGCAATAATCGATTATTACGATAATTATAAAAACAGTTTGAAAGTGTAGGTTTTACTGAAATATTTTACAGTAAGTATCAAAGGCTTCAGAACATAAGAAGATCAAGTTTGTTTTTATATAATAATTACATTATGAAAATTAAATTGAGAAATATTTTTTTTTATGTTTCTAAAATTTTTATTCTATTATGCATTGGACGAAAAAGTGCATTATTAGTAAAACATACTGAGGAAATATTAAAAATATCTGTAAGTATACAAATATTACATTCGTGCATAATATTTCGAGTAGAGTCTTATTTATAAGTGACTTTAATTGTTTTAAGGGAGACATCATTAGTTGCTGTTTAAAGAAAAACAAAAGTAATAATATCTTTTTTCTTTCTGAAAGTAGAAATGAAACCTACCTTATAAATTCATTATACTCTTCTTTAATACCTCTTAATTCATTTAATCTAAATCAATGCGACTTATTTAAAAATTTTAAGCGCTTTCATAGGCTGTATACATTGAATAAGTCAGTTACGATAACAAATAATTATCCAGCAACAAGTTTTATTATCATAACCTCATCCAAAAATGTTCTTGGGAAGACGTTACAAAACATTAAAGACTCTATTTGGTGGAGTAATGAAGCACTATTTGTGGTAATTAATAAAAATTGTGCATATGGCTGCAGAATGGCTCGTGAATTCTTAAATTTAATATGGACTTATCACATTTTATTTGTTATTTATATGTGTTTTAATCCTAAAGGTCAGTTACAGTTATATACTTTTAATCCTTATTCTAACATCTCACCGAAATTTTGGAATGTTACACATACTATTGGTACACCGAATGAATCATGGACGTTACTTCAACATGAAATAAATAAATTAAATTTTACTTGCCGTAAGTATGACTTAGATACGTAGCATATATATAATTATTATATAATAATTTTATTGTTAATATTTTATGATAGATCCATCGATGTGTGAAACTTTATTTTTTGATAAAACAAAAAATCTTTATGGCTATTCCTTGAAAACTAATATAATTAAGGATTTTAAAGTTCATACTTATGACGGAACTAAACAAGGATTTAGTCGATTTAGTGGAGGTCTCACGGAAATATTATGCATAATGTTAAATCATATTAATGCAACTATTACGGTGAAATTACTAGATTACGTCGGATCAGTTCGCGACTCCAAAGGATTAGTAAAAGATATAATATCAAACGCAGTTGATATTTCTATGGAAACATTTTTTTTACGTGAATATTTGAGTGCACAGTTATATCCAGTTGAAACTAACAAATTGTCAGTCGTAACTCTAAATCGTAAATTGTCAGATATTGATAGATACAATTTAGTTTTTAATCAAAAAATATCTACAATATTAATCATTATATTTTGTATAGATGCTATTTTATTAAAATTTTTTCTACGTATATCAATAGCAAAGGCAAGTTTAGAGGTTTTACGAATGTTTATAAACGTTTCAAGTTTAACGCGACCACAAAATTTATCGACTAAAAATATTATCACCGCCCTAATTTACGCTGCACTTGTTATGAATACTTATTTTCAAAGTCTCTTGAGTGCAATTCATACCGTACCGGGATATTATTCACTTATTGATTCAACTAAAGATTTACTAAAATCTAATCTTGCAATTTATGGTTCATCAAGTCATTTAGAAATTATAGGACTTGAAGAACTTAGACAGCGATATCAGATAGAAAAAAAATTTACCGATTGTATGGATCGATTACTTAAGAATGAAAGAGTAGCATGCATTACTAATCCAATGTACGTAAAGTATTACGGCTATTTTAATAGATCAATTCATACAGCAAAAGATTTCATCGTAGAAAAATTTATTTCTTTTGTTTGTGCTGATGATTTTCCGCTTCTTTATAAATTTAACAGTATTTTATTAAAATCCAATGAAGGAGGGTTCATCGGATTACTTAATAATCGTTACATCCATAATTTAAAGAAACAACAATATGCTATTGATGAAGAAGATCCATCGGAAACTCAGAATTTAATGATAATTTTTACTATTTTGCCTGGGGGCTGGATAATAGCATTTTTAGTACTTTTAATTGAAAGTATTATTTTCAGACTTTAATAAAATTCTATTACAATATAAACTTTCTTTTTTACCTTTAATTTTTGGTTGCTGGTTAAAATATAAAACTTATATCTATTTAATAAAACTTAGTCTATCTTTAAATTTAATTTCAATATTTTATAAATAATAATACAATATGCAACAAGGGACAAAAGTAGCAGATTTTTCCCGCGGGTGAGTTTACTGTCCGAACAAGAATATTTTTCACGAGGGTGCGTTTACTGCCCAAGCGAAGCGAGTACAAGATTCCAATAAAAAGCGAAAGGTTAGAACTATAATAAAGTAAAAAATGTACTTTTTAATTTTTAATAATATTTAATAAATTAAGTCTTTACTATTTTTATATAGTGTTTCTTAATCCCGTCTAAGATTTCCATAATTCGATGATTCCTGCTAAACATTCTAAGTCAGTCATTTCTTTAGATTCAACATAGGTTTGAAAAATATGGGCAAAATTAAAACTGCAGAATTTTGTAGCTTATTTTTGTTACTCAGCTTTAAACTGTTATAACTTTTAAAAGAATCAAGCTTTTCTAATTCTGCAAAGAAGTAAATGCAAGCTTGTTTTCTCTAGTTTAATTTTGTATCCTAACAGAGATCCAATTTATATATAATTTCTCCAAACTGATTTATTTACTTTTACATAGTGGTATCTTTTTCCAATATTCTCTATTCTTTATCTAATACTTTTATATACTTTTTCTAAAATTGAATCTGAAAATTTGTATATCTCTTGTTTTTCGAACTAATACTCCAATAGACTGGCTTTATTTATATTTTGATATAAAAAAATATACCCTTAAGTTTAAACTGAATCCATAATCTTTATCTCTGATAATCTCGTAATAAGTTAGAAGGGTTCAAAAGTGAAACCATGTGTTTAGGCCTGTTATAACTAAGTGGGCTTTGTTTAGGTATTCAGGGCCCACATTGAATAAAACGCCAAGAATCATTTTGCAAAGTTTCATCAGAATCCGTGACCTGGAAATTAGACACTTTCTTTGTTAGTACAATTACAATAAATATTTATTTGATTTTTGAAAATATTTTTATATCATAGTGAGTGTGTGTATTTTTGTTCGGTTTTGGCCACTTTTTAATAGAAAATAGTAGAATTTTCCACTAAAGAAAAGTCCTAAAAAACGGAAAAAAATTTACATAGTAAAATAGTTAATAATTTCTACCTTTAAAGCCACTTATATAAAATGAAAAATTATTTTATTTTTGTCTACTATAACTGGTCTATTACATTAACTGGTCATTAAATTTATGATTATTGGAGGGCTCAAGAGATTAAGACCATTTTTAAAACAGCGTTTCTAGAAAAAAGTAATGTTTATACTAAAATTTCAATATTGCAAACTTAGTTCTCTTAAATTCTGGCCCATCATCACAGACATTGCTTTGCGTATTAAATATATTTTATAACAGGAAGAAACTTTATTAAGCAGTATTTTGTTTAGTAAAAGTAAATTTTTATTAATTAACTAATAGAATTCATCAGTAATCATTGATTTTCGATAAAGATATAAAAATTATGCAAATGTACATAAATTAAACTTTGATAAAATTAAAATAGTTACTGTACAGTAAAATTTACGATTGTCTCTCTATTCTACCAAGAATAAAATTAGAATATGAAATTTAAGTTAAAAAATAGTTTTCTCTATATTTGCGTGTTTAAAATATTTGTTTTGGTATGCATTGAAAGAAAGAGTGCATTATTAGTAAAACGTACTGAGGAAATATTCAAAGTATCTGTAAGTATACAAATATTACATTGATGTGTAATATTATGAATAGATTTTTACTTAAGTGACTTTAATTGTTTTAAGGGAGAAATTACTAATTGCTGCTTAAATAAAAATGAAAGTACCAATATCTTTTTTATTACTGAAAGTAAAAATGAATCCTTTCTTATAAATCTATTATACTCTTCTTTAATACCTCTTAATTTATTAGATTTAAATCAATATGATTTATTAAGAGATTTTAAGCGCTTTCATAGATTGTACGCATTGAATAAGTCAATTGCTAGGATGAATAATTATCCAGCAACAAGTTTTATTATTGTTGCTTTATCTGAAGATGTTCTTGAGAGGAAGTTACAAAACCTTAAAGACTCTATTTGGTGGAATAATGAAGCACTATTTCTGCTAATTAATACAAACTATGCAAATGGTTGCAGAATGGCTCGTGAATTTTTAAATTTAATATGGAATTTTCATATTTTATTTGTCATTTATGTGTGTTTTGATTCAAAGGATCAGTTACAGTTATATACTTTTAATCCTTACTCTACTATATCGCCAAAATTTTGGAACATTACCCAAACTATGGATACGTGGTATAAATCATGGACTTTGTTTGAACATAATATTAACAAATTCAATTTTACTTGTCGTAAGTACGATTTATGTGCATAGTATAAAAGAAATAGATAGTGCACTATAGATAGTAATGTGTAGATAGTAATATGTAGATAGTAATTAACGAGCATCCTTTTTCTCACCAAAAGATTTTAATGCAACATATTGCTATTACTCTCTAAAAGAAAAAGTGTGAATCCAGCTCCAAATTCACACTTCACACCTTATGAGGTGTGAACTTAAAAATT
>UELX01004184.1:0-19195 GCA_900480035.1 Eupelmus urozonus
ATTCGTTATCAGAACAAATAATTATCCAGCAAGTAGTTTTATTATTATTGTCTCATCTGTAGATGTTCTTGGCATTGCCTTGCAAAATATTAGAAACTCAATTTGGTGGAATAATGAAGCATTATTTTTTCTTGAAAATAAAAAATTTTCTAATACTTGCAAAATGGCGCGTGATTTTTTAAACTTAATGTGGACTTTTAGTACTTTGTTTGTTATTTATGAATGCCTTGATTCAAAAAATCAATTACAGCTATATACTTTTAATCCTTACTGTCTATACGCGCCAACATTTTGGATCCCTGTGAAAACTATTAATGAATCTTGGACATTATTTAAACACGATGTTAATGAATTGAATTTCGCTAATCGTAAGTATTATATATTGGCATAAGACCAGAAAATAATTTATTTACAGTTATTTCTGTTTTTAAGTTGAATAAATTATTTTTAATACTTTTAAAACAATTAATTATTCAATATGTACTTATTAAAGAAACTTCATCAATTTTAAAAAGAAATTTTTATTTTAATAGATTCATCATTGTATAAAAATTTGTTTTTTGATAAAACAAAAAATCTTGAAGGTTACGTCTTAAAGATAAACACTAATGAATTCCACAAAATGACTGAATATGATAAATCTAGAAATGGATACAACAGGTTTACTCAGAGTTATAGTAACATTTTATTTGTTATATTAAATCATATTAATGCAACTGTCACAGTAAAATTTGTGGATGAAGTTGGATCAGTTAATCAATCCAAAGGAATACTAGCAGATCTAATAACAAAAACAGTGGATATTTTAACGAAGAGATTTTTTTTACGTGATTATTTAAGTGGACAAATGTATCCGTTCAATACTGGTGGACTCAAAATCGTAACTCTCAAACCTACTGAGACATTTATTTCAGCTTTTAATCAGCAAGTTATAATAATTTTGATATTAATATTCTGTATATCAATTATGTCTTTGAAATATGTCTTACGAGTGTCAATGTCTTACGCTCTTTTAGAATTTCTGCGAATATTCTTAAACGTTTCTAGTTTAGTGATGCCAAAACATATATTAGGTAAGGCTTTTATTATCTGTTTAACATGTGTCGCATTTGTTGTTAATACATATGTTCAAAGTATTTTAACGGCAATCAGTACCGCACCAAGGTATGATTCAATTATAAATACAATTGAAGATTTACTAAAATCAGATCTTACTATTTACGGACTACGTAACCACTTTGAAACATTATCGAGTGAACAACTTAAAGGGCGTTTTCAGGCAATAAAAAGAATTCGTGAATGTATTGATCGTTTACGTATGAGTGAAAATGTAGCATGCCTGGCCAGTTTGTACGATTTGGAGAATGGAAGGTATGATGATAAGTTTCATATTTCGCGAGATCTTATCATGGAAACCGCATTTTCTTTTGTTTGTGCGGATGATTTTCCACTTCTCTATACGTTAAACACAATTTTGATAAAATTAATCGAAGGAGGATTTGTCTTGTTATTCAAAAATCGTTACAACCGCAAGATTGACTGCAAGAAGCAACAGTGTGCTACTAATGAGATTGAAGATTCGGTGCTTGAAGAATTATTAATTAGTTTTTATATTTTGATTGGAGGTTGGGTAGTAGCATTATTAGTATTTTTAGTCGAATATGTTGTATTGCATATATCGACGCTTCAGACAAAGAAAAACGGGATTCAAAAAATGGCTAAATTTAAGCCCCTGTTTTGTTAGTTTCATAACTTAAAATAACTTTAAACATACCAATTATATGTTTAAAGTTATTTAAATTAATTGTAACTCGCCAAAAAATACGTTTGATTTAATACATTTTTGGAATCCCGTTATTCTTTTTCTGAAGCATCGATATATAATGTGTTTTTTGCTCTACTATTACAATAAAATTTTCTGAAGAATTGTACAAGCTTATATTGTAGTAAAAAATAAATTTGCTTTATACGTAGTTCAAGAAGCTATAATAAACAATAAAATAATTATATATTAAAAATATTTATTTTTTAAATTTCAATTTCCAATTATAATTTAGGAAAATAAAAGTTTTACAATTTTTAAAATTTAAAAAATGTTCACTTAATAAAATAGTTCACTTATAGGAAAATAAATAAACCTTATCCGTCGATAAAATCTTTTGAATTGATTCACTCATTGCGGATAAGTAATTACCATACTCTCAAGGAACAGTTAGTCAATGTGTCTCTCGTTGAAGTTGAAATACTTCTTACGCATATTGACAAATCATTTTCGATTTAAAATAAGAGAAAAAATGCTTCAATGAAATAAGAAACCGAAACAAAAATACTCTTTCTGAGAAACTCATCAGCTAAATGTTCTCTCAAAGGAGGTAATATTTCAATCACTACCGGTATCGCTGGTGACACAAAAGATCTGTTCGTATAAAGATGTGTTTCAATTCATTTTTAGGAAAAGAGGAAGCGAACGATAGAGAACTTTTAGAAAGCATCGAAACTTACAAAATCGTGGGATACATTGCAGTAAAAATTGACATTATTTTATATGCTAAATATATAATTTGACGTATTTTTGATAAAAATTATTTTTGGGTGTGATAACGAGCGTCATTGTATTTATATAATTTTTCCACAGATAAAAATAAAACTTCATTACTTACAATTAGCTACTTATTTTTGTCATAATAAATTTAAAAGTAGATAATTTCAAAAAGTTAAGATAAGTTTAATTATAAGGAATATAGTTAATATTTTTAGAAAGATAAAAACAAAATTTTAAAATTACTGGAAAATTAAAATTAATTGTAACTTTAAATGGTTATTAAAGTTTGTCAATTAAGTTAGTTCAACCGTTATCAAGAATTCCATATTTTGAAATGCTTGCAAGAAACAAATTACATAAATTGTATTTAACAGTTATAAAATTTAGCACAAAATTTCAAGTGGATGACGTTATATTATAACTAATGCTAAAATACCTAAGGTAGAGTTAATTTACTATACGCAATTTTATTTTGCTGTTTGTTTTTCTTTTCGTTTTAATTACAGAAGATATATTACTTTCATATTTCAAAGTATGCTATCGCCTTAAAATAAAAGTTTTCATCACTATATCGAAAGTACTTAAACTTTTACATCGATAATGAAATTTCAATGTTTTAAAACTCGCTTCATTCACCCAACTGATATCCTTAAAATTTACTGCAAGAAACTTGAAGAAACACGCTATAGTTTAGTACCTAGATATGTATCCACGAAAAGTCTGCTTGCCTTCTGGCAGTATATATCGGCACCTTGGTCATCGATAAAATCGATTTATCATTATTTCTTTGAAAATTTAAAAACATTACAATTCTAATTTAAACTTAAATTAAAAAAAATTAAAATTAAAATCAAAAACTATTATATCGATTGCTTTATTGTAAAATTATAATATCAATGTTATTTTCTGAATGAAACGTAAAATGTGTAAATGTTATTATTTTCTATAATCTTTTACTTTTTCACAATTATTAATAATTAATGTAATTATATTATATCTAAATTGTGCGGTAACAAGTGTGAAATAATTTTAGATATGATACCATTGGTTGTCAGTTAATAAAATATGATTGATATCTTTTTTGAGATGATCAATCAATTTAATTATGATGTAAAAGATTTGCAGCTACGCATTTTAAATTTTAAAGATTTAACGTTTACGAATTACTTTTGAGCAAAAAAAAAAAAAAATATTAGTCTTTTTAAACTCGAGTACTTGAGTTTGAAAAAAAATCGCCACTGTCATTTATACGAGACTAACCATGAATAATAAATAATTAGGTATTTACCATTATAGTTTCCTGATTCAATATTACCGTAATAAAAAGGCTTAAAAATATTAAATCATAAAACAGTAAATCACAAACATTATCATCTCCACACTAGCTTCACCCTAACCATCCCTAAAACCATCAACAAGCAACCTCTCAGCACTCCACTAACCCAAAATTCCGCAAAGAGCAAACCGCGCGCTCGCTCAGCCATAACCCATCGCACAGAGCAAAACCTCGCTTTACTCGCCTCAAAATTTCCAAAGCATCATAATATCCAAACGCTCGGTCACTCGGCCCGTTAACACATCGGTCGCGCTGCCGATGACGCTCGAGTATACAGCTCGCTTGCGGGGGCCCCTCGCGCGATCGATCATCTCGCGCCTCGCGCGCGCGCGCGACCCGGTAAAAGTCGTCCCTCGGCTACTCGCTTATCCGGCGCGTAATCAGTCTAACGGTAAGCCGCGCTACTCTCGTATGGGAATGCGCGCGGCTAAAGGTCGCGCTCGGAGCCTCGGGAATTTTCTTTCCCGAGCGCGCGGTATAGATTTTAGGACTTTTACCGGCTGACGCGTCGCCGAGTATGTGTTTATCCACGCTCCCTACTTTCCAGCATATCGCGTGACATTCCGCGCCTCGCTCTCTGAGCGGCTCCTCATGTCTAAGGGCTATTATGCGCGTTTTACTAGCTGGATCTTCCGTTTGCCGATTTTTTTCTGCCGAGGCCCGCGTCGCTTCCAAGAAGCGCCGGTTTCTCGCCGCGCGTTATTATTGTAATTTAGCGGCGGCTCGCGCCTGCGGACCTGAATTTGCCTAGGACGAGAAAATCTCGGAAAACGGACATTTACTCGCAGCTCGCATTACCGTTGAGATAACGAGTGTGCCGGCGAGTTTTTGGTTTTTACACTGCAAGAGAGCGCGCTGCAATCATGCAAACGTTCAAACGGAATTGCTTGGATAATTCAAGACTCATTCATTATATAGGTAGCTATGCGGATTGCGACCAGCTGAGCGCTCTGAATTTTTCAATTGACGAGCGAGAGAGATGCGATGCGATGCGAATTGTTTCGTGGCTCTATAGCTACCTATCGTGTCGCTCGGGTAGCGCGCGGGCGCAACTGGTTAATAGATTAATTGACCAATGCGAACGGAACGCTGGAGCGATTTCAATCGAACGCTCTGTGATCGATCATGCGGCTGACACACTTTCTGCGCGAGCGAGTCTACGATATCGATGTTTTAGAATGCAATAATAAAAGCTGCCTGCGATGGGATAATCGTGTTATGTAAACGTTATTGTAATGTTTGCTTTTTTATCTTAACACTGACAGTTTGCATTTTAATGTATGCGCCTGTGCGCGAGTGGTTCAGAAAGTAAGGACATCTGGCCCTCTGATTGTGATGGCGATTCAGGTGTTTCTATTGATTAAGCCATTCAAACTACTGATATGTAAATTCTTGCATGTATTAAATAATTTTTATTAAAAACTCTTATCGATTTTTTTTATTCTTTATGTATATTATATAAATTCCTTAACAATAAGTACAAACTTTATAAAAGTATGACAAATAGAATAACAACCTTCATTAGAATAGCTAGAAAACGTTTTATAAATTATGCACTTTCGACCTAAAGATATTAACATACAATGTTGTGAAATACTGTACTCTCATTAGCTTCTCTAGATTCGGCTAACTTGGTTGGCGAATTTCAAAAATATCCTTAGGTCGAAAATAAATATCTAATTTCTTTGCCATTAAACAAGTTTGCTATCATAAACTTTTTTAGCACATCCTGGCTTACCTATATGATGTCTTCATTCTAGATCAGTCGAGAATAAAGTACTGCGATATTTCTCTGAGAGTAAAACGCTAGATGTTTGCACAAATTGCTTTTTCCTCGGGTAAATGAAGCGCAGTATTATATTCCGGATATCAAAAAAAGATTCCATTTTTTGCCTGCATGTGCTAAAAATCACAAATTGTAGTCAAAATATAAAACAATAACTTTATTCTCTCGATGTGTAATTTACTATTAAAAAGGGAGAGAGAATAAACAAGTGTTATAATTTCGAATTTTTAATAAAGATTATTGTGTAACCTATAAATAAAGTTGTTCTAAGTAATAATAATAAACTCGTATAAAGTATTCTAGAAATAAACTAGCAAAATAAAATATTACTTTAAACATATAAAAATAATCTCTTAATATTAATAACAGTTCAGTTTCTCTAGCATCAATATTCGTATAAAAAATATAATATACATATTCTCAACAAAAACATCACACACTTAATTAATAAGTTAGCCAATGCAATTTCATCAGTTCTCCCAACAAGGCACAGTGTGAGAAAAATAAAACTAAATCGAGGATGGAAAAAACTTTCCAATCTCATCGCACACTCCCTGCCTCGATAAACTTATCGAGCTTGTCGTTCTTCCCTCGTATTTTTTTTTTACAACATTCCTTTTTTTTCTCAAGGTAGTTTAATCTGTAAAAATTTTCCTCGTCAAAGTGAGTATATACACAAGGAGAAAAGGGAACTCGCACGCGCACGCTGGGCTCCTCTTGGCGATCTCGTAATTTTCCCACGTCTCTGCAGGTCTCGCGAGTTTCTTTCTCTCTCTCTCTCTCTCTCGGCGAAGAATCTCCGCTGTGCGTCGTCCCTCCGCTACTCCTCGCTCTCGTGAAAGTAAAATCCCGCTCTTCTCGTAAAAACAGAAGCGTGGAGAATCTGCGTGCGCGCGGCGCGGCCAAGGCGCCAGGAGAGAGACCTAGGATTACATACCGAGAAAAACAGTTTGGATAATGGCAGCAGATGTATTTCAGGAGCGATAACTGATTCTACGCTTTTATGGAGCTAGAAGATTTTCGATCTTCGAGCTAGCCGAGCGCTTTTGTTTTCTCTCGTTTGGCAAACAAAGGCATATTTCATACTAAACTTAAATTGTTAACATTCCGAACAAACAATTGCTTTTGATGTAAAATTTTTATTTTTTTCTATTATTGAAAATTTATATATAGAAAGGTTGTAATATTGTTGCTTGTTTTTATTCCAAATATATTTTAAACAATAATATTGTTCAGTACAAAAACAAAATAGAATTATTTAAAAAATAAAAGCACGCACCTCTCTCAGTCGTCAAACACTCTGAGGGCCCCGACCATCCTTCCCATCCTCATCTCCCTCGTTAACCTGCGCCTCCGGCCTCCCCATCGGCACCAGCGGTACCTCCACCGGCTGCGTTTCGCTCGCCTGAGCCGGCACCAATCTCTTATTCACCAGCCCCAGCCAGATCATCGACACCACCAGAGTCAAACCCGTAATTCCAAATGTATGATAAATTCCCAGCCTAGTATAAATCAAACCCACAAACACTGGTCCCATGACCCTAGCCGCACAGCCCGCCCCAGTTATCAGACCCATCCACACGCCCTGAGGCCTCGGTCCTAATACCTTGCTGAAGATGGTCTGACTTAAAGTGACAGCCACGGGATAACCAATCGTCGTGAAACCATAGCCGATGACGAACTGCAGGATGGTCATGCGGGGCGTGTAGCGGCACCACTCCTGGTAGCTCGGGCAGCCGAGCTTGGGCTTGCCGAACTCGTCGAGCGTCTCGTTGTAGAAGGCTGTGAAAATCGAGACAGAGAGATGAACAGGCGGGGGAGATCGACGGGGAAATCAAGGCCCGCAGTTAATTTAGTGGATAGAGATAAGATCGAGCGTTTCCTCGGGCCCGGGAGATTTAGGGCTAGCCGGGAAGGCATTTTTAATGATCGCCTCATTGAAGATCTTTAGGGAGATTAATGCGGCCTGCCTGGGAGGGATTTTTCACGGCGTTGGATTTACGTTTAATGAATTGTTGATGCTGTATTATTGAGCAGTTTTTCAAAGGCTGGATTTACGTAGTTTTTTTAGCTGCGTTTTTAATGGCTTGAGTAAAGCAAACTGCATAGTTATGAGCGGGCGAGTAGTAGCTTAATAAATGATTTATCGCGTAGTAAATAAAAAATTAAGGAGAGCGTAGTTCGCTTTTTGAAGAAAATTAAAGTAGAAGCTATCTTATCAATTCAAATTTCCAGCTCGGAGATATGCAAAGTAAATTTGCACTGCTAACTTAATTGACCCTTCGGAAGGTATCACTTTTACTAAAGCAATAAGAAAGTTTGCGCTGTAACAATTAGTATTTTTAAAAGTTCGAAGTAAAGTTTCATTTCTCAAAAAGCGATTATTTCCCCTCTCCTCGAAATAAAAGAAACATTACCTAACCGTAAAACGTAATTTTAACGAAGGTGCTAAGAATTCGGAGGTAAAGTTTTCCCTATAATTCGAGGACTCGCGGCCGAAAAGAAAAAGTAAGAATGTCAACGCGCATCTACGTATAGATCTCTGAATATTTATCGGTCTTCCGAAGAAACTTGATGCTTTGTCCCTTACAAGAACGGGAAATTTATTTCGTCAGAGCGCCTTAATGCTCATCCTAAATTACCCTAAACGACGCGTCTCGCTGGCAAATAAATAAATTGAGAATCCGATCGGATTCTTTTTCCTAATTGACGCGCGCGCGCGCGCTCGCCTCTTCTTTTACGAAATTTTGGATTCCAGGTATAGGCCGTGCGGCCCGTACGCGCGCTTTATATATGGCACTCCCGCGATTTTATCAATGCTAAGCGAGAGTCTCTCGCGAGAGAGAGAGAGAGCACATCGGTTATCCATATTCATGCTTAAAACGACTCTGATACCCTCCTGAATATTCGATCGGAAGGATAGGAGCGGCGCAAGGCAGAGCGACACAATGTCGGGCTTTGGCTACCGAAACGAAACAGGTTCTACGGAGCCGGGATTTTTTATTTATCTTTAATTCGCCGGAAAAGCTTTCAGTGTCATTAATCATAGAGCGGCGAAATGAGTGGATCGGTGATAGAAATCAGGAACGCGTTTACTTATCGGGGAGCGCTAATAATGTTAGTTTGTTATTTTTTTCGACATTTTTTTGTTATTAAAAAAGTTGCTAATGAGCGGTGACATGCGTTAAGTGACAAGTTGGCCAGGCTGATATTTTTAGGTCGAAATATAATAACAGAGTTAAGTAACTTTGTATTAATTATATTCAACTATTTAATGTAGGTAAATTAAATGTTTTAGTTATGAGACTGCAGTTATAATCATTAAATAACTTATAATTTAATAATTTTCGTCATACAAACTTTATACATGTATGCATGAAAGTAAATAGCAATAGTAATTAATGTTTTCTACCATTATTCTAAAAATTTTCAACATTTTAGATAACTTTTTAATCAATAGAAAATATTCCTTTGTACAAAAGCAAATAATTTTTCAAAAAATGATAACTTGCAATATCTGTCAAAGCTTATTAGATTTAAACTAACTACTGAGTTTACTTCGCCTTTTCATCTCATCAAATATAATAATTTGGTCCATAATTTTTGCTCAAACATTCATCAAGTGGTTTTGGCATTCCTACAATAGCATTATCAATTCGCCAGCAGTACGAAAGCGTCCATTACCCCCGTCGCGCACAATTCCAGGGAAACCGCTCGGTCAAAAAACCAAGCCGTCGTCTTCGCCAAGAACAATGTAAATCTCCGCAGCCAATTACACACCGCTAACAGCGGCGCAACGGTCTTGCGCGCGCGCGGCTCGCGTCTATGAGACAAAAACAATATATAAAAGCCAAAGTCAACGCGAAACCTTTTACTGCGCGTAACAGTATACGCGCGCGGCCAAACTCCCGTTTCGCTTCATACCACGAGCAGAGAGAAAAAAAATGAAAAAAATAAAGATGCGCGGTTGTAAGAAGCATCGTCAGCTACTGTTCATCGAGCGCCGGGAGGCTATACTGTCTTGAGAAAAAAAAAAAAAAATGTAATTTGCGGTTAAGTTCGGGTGGGAGGGTATCCCATTTAGCGCATAAATTAGGGGGCCCAAGTGGCAGGGGGAAAAGCAGGCAGAGTAGGAGTGTCGCGCAGGATACTTACGTCCAAGTTCGGCGATGAGCGGCGGATCGGGCCCCCAAGGAATGTTAATCACCCTGCCGATCACCATGAATAAGAAGCCAACCCAGACCATGATGCGCCTCTCGTCGAACCTGCCAAACAATATATATCGAGCGTTCTCTAAAGTTGTAACTCTATATACGTATGTATATAGATAGCTTTGTCGCGAATTGTCGAGCGAATTGTTATATATATGTAACTGTCGTCACCTCTTGCAGAGCGTTCCCATCAGGCCGAACGTGACGCAGGCGACCACAGCCCCGGCGCTCATTAGGATTCCCATGTAGAACACCGAGTCCTCGCTGTTCCAGCCGAACTGGTCCATTGTCAGGGAGGTACCGAGCCTGAAACAATTTACGGCACGACCAGCAGCTGGATTATTATTGCGACTCCCGGCTTAAAGCCATCGAGAGCTCTCTCGCTCTAGCTTGATTGCTCTTGATGTCTTTTAATACTGGGAGAGAGAAAGAGTCACCTTTGAGCTTGCTTATCGTTTTTTCTTTTTTCGTTTGTTTTTCAGATGAATTTTCAGTATAGTTTTAATGAGTGGTGTAAGAGTATATAACGTTTTGCTAGGATACGATAAAATTAGGATTTGTTTTACTTGGATTTTAGATTTACTATCGAGTGCCTGGTTAGCACTGAGCCAAGCTAGCGATATATATAAATAACGGCAAAATTAAATCTAATAATTAGTAAAACAAAATTGTTATTAATTCCATAAAAATTATTAATCTCTATATCACTCACATTTTAGGGCATTAATATTACATTTATATTTATACTTGAATAATAATAATTACTTTTATAAATAAATAGTTTTGCATTGAAAAACACTTTGGATGAAATCTTTATCAAGATATTTACTATTTAGTTATATGATATAAATGAAATTTTTTACGATAAAATTTTTTGTTTTCTTCTAAATTTACAGATTTTTAATTTTTATTTGTTCTGCTCAATTTGTAGATACTCTAAATTCATGAAAATATAAAAAGATTTATTATGTACATTTCGAATACATTTACAGTTCATGACTTTTGGCGATGCAACACAAGCAGGTTAATAATAAATTTTCAAATCAATGTTTTAAAAGCGTTTTATCTGGCTCAGAATAAATTTGAACTAAATCACGTTTATCCGTTTAATTTGACTACACCTATTATACAGTAATTACGTGAAAATAAATAATTTGCTGAAAAATAAATAAAGCAAGCTCTAAAATGAACGGGCTATGCAATGATGATGAAGCTCATTTATATTTACGTTTCTAATAGCACAAAGTTGAAAACTAAGACAAAGAAGGTGCATATTAAGGTCCAGGAGGCCAGGTAATCCGGTTTCATGGCTTTCCACGTTTCCTTCTCTGCGCATCACGAACCCAAAAACAAAAAAAATTAGCACCGCACAAGCGTAAATAAAAACACACGTTGTTGGCTCATTAAATTTGTATGTGCACAGACGAGGAGCTTTTCTTTTTTCAAGCTCTCGGAGCCATAAATTTAAGCGATGGGTGAATTACCGGATGCCTTGCCCTGATCTCGCATGGCTTCCTTGGCGGCGATTTTGCGCTCCTTGAAGCTCCCGGGCAGAAAGAGAGCGAAATTGAGCAGCCCCATAAGTACGTTGATCCAGCCGGTAGCTGTGTACATGTTCACGGGCAGGCTCATCACGGTAAAGCCGTCCTCGCCCAGTAGGGCCACGGCTGTTTGTAGCGCCGGTCCTACAATGAAACCAAGCACCTGAAATTTTTTTTTTTTAGATTTATTAGCTTAGATGCAGTTTGCTTGGGAGTTCCTTACTTTTTTTCTCGATTATTGTGATGTTGGAGAGGAAATTTTTGAGGTTTAAGGGCTTACAGGGTTGTTGGTGTTTGTTCTTATCCTGATGACGTTTTAGTAGCTTAATTTGCAAAATGAAGTAAATACTCTGATTATTAATAAAACTTTGCGTAATTAGCAGCTCTTTTTATGATAAAAAAATAAGTAATTTTGAAAAGCATAAAATTTTAAAAGCTCTTCCTAAGATTTCATTTCAGATTTTTAAATTAAGCTTCTTAAAAATGTTTCCCATTGGAATCCCAAGGAGCTTTAAAGTTTCTTTTATTAAAATAAATGTAAAAAATTTATTTTTATTTTTATTTTTGCAGATAAAATTTATGATTTTCAGTGAAAATACTTTGTTTTGCTTTATATAAACTCGAATTCTGCATAGAAAAATAGCTATTAAAATACAAAAGAACGATCTTGATCTTTGAATTGTAAAGAAAAGCAAAACATGCCATCATCTTACAAGCTGTATTCTACGAAATTGATAAACCTGCTATACATACGATAATGTTAAAAATTGAAATGCACATTAAAATTGAAAATACTTTGCCTTTATTGCCAACCGATTTATCGCATCTCCATTATTGGCAAAAAATTGTGAATTCAGAAAACCGCGAGTAAAAAAAACCTACTTCATTAAACAAACAAGTTTGCCGAGCAAACAAAATAAATTCATATATACATACACGGGTAGCGCGCGAGCATTTCATAAAATAGCCGGTCCCCGCGCGCAGCAAGCGCGCAATTCAGACATTTGAATATTATCTCACGAGGCTCGCTGCAAAGGAAAAGAAAGAGAAAATATGGGAAAAAGGAAGCTCGCTCGTGCTCGCTCGGTGGCGCAGAAGCGAAGAAAAAGAAACGGCGAGACAGGAGAAAAGGAAATTCGAGATTAGTCTCGGCGACACAGAGACGGAGAAAGAAAGAGAGAAAGAGAGAGAGGGAGTATCGTTACCTGCGCAAGGGAAACCATGGACACGGCCTGGATCCTCTCGGCCAGCTTGGTAGCGGCGGACAGATAAGAGCGCGCTACCGCGATGTTCGCTGAAGCAAACAAACGAATGAGCTGCAGCGCTATGTGTGTGTGTGTGTGTGTGTGTGTGTACTCGTCGTCCTCGTCGTTCCTTAAATCCCCCCTGCCCCCTCTCAGCGAAAGAAATAACGCGACAGGCATTCGCACGCGGCGCAGCAGCGGGGAAAAAGCATCGAGTCTCGCCGCTTGCACCTCGGCGATACGGGTAAGCGCGCGCGAGAGCTGCTCCCTGATAGTCTGCAAGCTCCTGGGGGCCCCTCGAGGGCTGCGTCATTCGAGTCGCGCGTGCTTTTTTCTTTCTTATATTCGCTTCTCGGTAGTCTCGTATTAAGCTAGATTGCGTTTTTCGCTGCGAGGATTTTTCTTTGGATTTTCCTTTTTTTCTCTTATTAAACGAGCGATTTGAGACGGGTGCTTTGCAGTTTTCATTGCTGCTGCATGAGAATGGCTTTTTTAAGCTGGTGGAGCGCTTTTTTTTTAGGGGCAAATGATAATTTTGAGTTGGGGGTTTATTTATATTGGGTCAGCGTTATTTCTTTCGGCTGCTTATCTTAAAAGTTCAATTATTAGGTTACTGTATTATCATATTTCCGATAATTACAACAGACATATCAAAAATATTATTATCCACTTTATTCTCATCCAGCCTGTCAAATTAGTGATTTAATTAGCATTAATTTTTCTTTTTTAATAGTTAAATCAGAAATCCACTAATTACCATATTATTCCAGAGTTTAATAAGTAGATATCCTCGATTTAAATATTATCACTTGCAGGCAAATTTTGAACAAATGAATCATATTTCAGCAAAAAATAGATTTCATGTATAAAAGCATCTTCTAACAAGCTTTAATCAGAACCATAACAATCTCATAAATTGAAAGTGAAAAACAATACTTACCCGAGCTAACACCAACGAGGAACCTGGAAGCGATCATCATGGTCTTGTGATCAGCCGGCAGCACCTCCACCAAACTGTACATCGCCGAGGAGAGCGTAAACAGCCCAAGAGTAACCAGGAGCGGCAGCCTCACCGAGCCTCTCCGATTGCCCCACCATCCAACCAGTGGCGAAAACAGCATCTGGCCCAGCGGATTCGCCGCCACCACGTAGCCCATGAACACCTTGTCGGCCGACGGGTCCAGCTACCAGAAGCGCAAAACGGCTGCGTTAATCCCCCAGACTTAATAATTCAAGTTCGATCCTCGTAAATATTCGCCGGCTGAAATTCCCTTTGTCTAAGCCCTCTTAGCCACCTACACGCGGCGGGCTTTTTGCGCCAGGCCGAAAACAAATCGCAGGGATGTAGCCGGCAGATTCCAGCGCTCCTCTCTTTTTTTTCTGACTTTAGAGGCCTCCGCGCGGAATCTCATCAGTCCTCTCTCCCTTCTTCCCTTTCTTTGGCTTAGAGGCACTCCTTTGCGGATTTCCGAGTGCATTTCTCGCCCGCGCCACAGCCGCCGCCGCCGTGACTTTCTTTTTGTGTATGGAAGGCTTTTTCTGGGGCCCGCGCTCGGATGGGAATTCGGCCGCGCGGCGTTTTTCGGCGTACTTCGAATCGCTTCGTCGGAGAATTTTAATTCAATACATTAGGGGCCGCAAAAAGCGCGCGCTCGATCGCTAAATTTATTGGAATAAGCGTGCGCGCGAGCTTTTTCACGAATAAGTATATATGTTTATGAGGAGGGCCCGAAGTGTATGAGAACGAAATGTTTTTAGCTGTGTTTTTGAAGCGAGCTCGGTGAGCGGAGGAAAGCTTGAAGTTTTATGCAAATCAAGTGGTTTTGGTAAAGACGAGTTTGTGCACCTTACTTTTGAATATAACAAACGAGTTTGAACAATGAAAAGTAATAATGACTTGACGAAAGAATGAAAGCTATTTACATTTTATTCCGTTTAAACCAAAGCGCTCCAAGTACCGTAACATTAATCACATTTAAAAGCAATTGCGGCGCCATTCCTCGTCAATTCAAAGCGCAAGAGATAATTTGCAAAGTATATATACCGAAAGACGCGGCGTCCTAAATCATAAAACTTGAACTCGCAGCAAAAAGTTTATCTTGCAAATCGTAAGGGATTTTATCGCTCGGCTCGTAAAAAGCATCTGCGAAACTTTGCGAGGAAAATGAGCGCAGTGGATTAACGAGCGGGAGAACTGCGGCGCGCGCCGGAAAATTTCTTAGGCGCGGGGGCGCGCGGCTTACCTTTTGGAGATAGGGATAAACGCCGGTCAGGATGATGCTGAATCCCAGGGACATGAGGAACATGGTGAAGTAAATCACGTAAATGCTTCTGTAGCGCTCGCGACGCTCCGCGGCCGTCTCCAGATCGTCGTCCTCGGGGGGTGCTCGGTTCCTCCTAATCAAAATAAAATGAAGTTTTTGGTTAGTTTTTAACTAATAATCGGAGAGTGAGTTTATGAGCTTTTTTCATTATTTGAATAAAAATAGTGCATTTTGATAAAAGTGTGTAAAAGTTAAATTTAAAACAAAGCTTGATTTTTTGCCTAGAAGAAAGCCGGGTATTAATACTCTTCTGATATTAATATTTGCGTGTATCTACCATTATGTTCTCATTCAATGATCGTAAACAATATTTTAAAAAATTGTAAAGTAAAAACTAATGCTGTTTTACGCAAATTGTGTATTATTAATATTATGTATATATAATGTAAACGTCGTGTTTTTCATTCAATAAACGGTACTCTAAAAGCCTTTTCAATTGTAATAAAAAATATGTAACTATAGATGTTTTAAAATTTCAGAAATTTATAACTGAATAACAAATAAAAATACAAAAAAATTCCTTTAAAAAAAATATATGAATTAATCATAAAAAATATTTAAAGCAGATTTCTTTTTAACAAAGAATAAAACAAACTCTAACTCTGGTAAATCAAAACTTGCTTTAGTTAAGCATTATTAGTTAAGTTGAGTAAAAGTTTAGGAACACATGCGCCTCTACATATACATACACACGCGCGCGAACCAAATGAACGTTATTCTGAAAGAAGTATTTTAATCGTATTTTGATTCTAAATAATTGAAAACTTTGTTGTTTAAGAAACTATTTTACTTTCATAAAGTTCTGTAAGCAACCATTACTTTTGGACATTTAAGATAAAATGAAAAGCTTAAGCTTTATACTTCATTGTAATGTCACAAAAATGATGCAAAATATAAACTTTTATATGAAATTATAATTTTTCATAACTAAATATAGTCTTTTTAAGTTTAAAAATGAATTGTAATTCGTTTCTCATAGTAACATACATAGTTTGATTGAAAATTAAATTTTAGTTCTCATTCGAGTGAAGTGCATATTTATTAAAAAATTAAAATTAAATTTAAATTTAAATTAATAAATTCAATTTCTATTTGTAATACTGTTAATAATTAAAGATGTAATTTTCAGCTAAACTGCTTTTAGTTGAAACGCGTTTTCATAAATAATTACTTTCAAAAATTTACAATCATGATATAAACAACAACTCACTCTCAACGCACAATGCCATTTCCTCACATAAAGCCACCATAAAACCAACAAAATTCATGTACAGCGAAATTCCGGAAAGAAAATATTGGTCTTGCCATTTTTTTCTTGCGCGCCGCTTGTAAAAGCGTCGGACTGTCGTGATGCTTGACAAATCACCTGCTATTTCGTACACGCCGCGTAGAGGGTCAGGAATTAATGTCGACATCATACAAGCAAGCGAGCTCGCTCATAGTCACTGCTTTGCCAAGAATCAGCATCATATAATCCGCGCATTGATGCGTCCCAAGCGAGATTCCTAGCTTTTTATTGCACGCTGTGAAATTTTTGCTTTTAAAGGCATGTCCCCACACAGCGTTTCGCTCAATCGACGCGTTTATTATTCAAGGGTAGATTGTAAAGTGATTTTAAACCGATGAAAATCGCCGAAGAGTGAATTCTCTCGTTAATTTAAATAAAATGACGTTACAGTTATCTTATACGGATTGGTACGTCAGTAAATAAATAAATTCATTTAATTGAATGGGTAACTGTGAGTCGTTGATTTTAAAATTTTATAGATTTTCCGTAACAGAATTTCAATTTATTAATTGAGTAGATATTCGTTCTTACTCATGTTTTTTCTTTGTCCGTTTATGATTCAAATGGATTATAAAAACACATACAAATTTTATTCCAACTTCCGTACCAAGTAGATAAAAAAAATCACGCACCTGCATATTTATAAAATTTTTTCCACAGCCTGAACAATAAAAACTAAACATTAAAAAAGAAAAAAAAATCTTAAAAGTAAAAGCATTGTTCCTTAGCATCAATAATTCTCAACATTTCACTCAATTCATTAACGTCAGTACTAGTTCCAGCTACGCTGATATTATGTCAGGGATGCGGCAATCTGATTATCGATCGTCCCGCGTCGCGCGTCAAAGCGGAGCGCCGGATAAAAAGAAAAAGTTCATAAAGAAGTCGCTCAAGGCTGGCTGCGCGCAGTCCAGTCGTAAAGCAATTCAGTAAATCGCGCGAGTTTGAATCACGTACACGAGCGACACGCACGTGGATAGTCGAGAGACGTTATATGTCCCGGCTTAAAGGAGCCTCGTAAAACAGCCCTCGCAATTGCGGAAAACAGACGGCCAACGGGAAGGAACATTTTTTTTTTTACCCAAAGAAAGAGGGTTGTTTGCTGTATGTTATAGAATTCCTTTCGCGTTCATTTTTTTTTAAGGAAAATATTTGTAAGAGTGAAGTTTTCTTTGTGGGAATTCAATGCTTTGTTCTTACGGATGAATGAAAGACCTATAAGCTTGTGTTTATGAAAAAGAAAAAAATGTTTGCGCTGAACGTCGCGCGACTCGTTTGACATTTCCTTTCAAACTCTGCCCTGAAATCCAGGAGAAAAATAAAATCTTCAGGACGCAAACGATAGCTTCAACGAAAAAATTCCAGTAAAAAAAGCTCTTTCTAAAATGCACTAAGCAATAGAGTATCGAGCGCTCTCCATCTTCTAGGCAAATACGCAAGCGAGGGAAAAGGCAAAAAGAGATGCAAAGGCAAGCGCCTATACGTCACCCACCAGCTCGTCCATCTCGACGAGAGCCTCCGCCACCAGGTCATCCTCGCGGGACGTTATCGCTCTCGTCTCTTGTCACGCGGCGAAGCTCCCAGAATCTCTCCCTCTCTCGCGTCGGCTCGGCTCTTTTCTCGGCTCTGGGCTGACGGCGATAAAAGGCAAAAAAAGGGCTTCAGATAAGGCCGGCCGAACGTTTCCCGCGGCGTCGCTTTCTCTATGCTCTTTCCTGTCATAAAAGTCGCTCATTGCGCGGGTATTTCATCTCGCCTCTTCTGCCGGTCATTGGCATCGCCATTCAGTTATTCTGAAATGAGTAAAATTGGACTTTTGTGAATTATCGACTGGTGTTGAATGGTTGGGATTTGAAATAGTGTGTGTGTGTTGGTGGGTGGAAGGAATATATTGTGTATGCGAGTTATCTAAATGTTAAAGCATATATTATTTCACAGTGTTTTTTTTTTTAATAAAATGTTTATTGAAATTACTGTTATCTGAGAATTATTTAAATATATCATAATAAAAACAATGGGAAAATTTAAACGGGAAAATTTGCATGCACTCAAAATATGAGAAATTAGTATTTACAAAATATTTTCTTTCAAAAATATTAAGCATAAATGCAATTTCGAATTTTAGAGGGTTTTAATAAATTTTATACTCGCGTTAGAAACGTTGAGTAGATTTAAAATAATTCACAATCCCACACGATCGTAGAAGATCAGGAAATTGAGTTGCCGGATGAAAGTAGGAATCTGCTGTCGATATCAGTCTTGAATGACATTGACGAAGATTTCTACTTTATCGCCAGTTGAAATGACAATACATATAAATGGTCATAAATTTTTCGTATTTTTAGGATTTTATAATATGTATAAGCATATCATTAGTAAAAGTGCATTTTATTCCTGAACAAATTAGTATTAAAAAGAAATTTCTATAAATTAAATGATAACTTTCATATAATTTTTACAACTGAGACAAAATTTTGTTCCATTATGATATTACACAAATAAAAAAGCATACGACTTTTCTGATATAAAAAATCTCAATTCAAAGGAAGAATTATTTTAATTAATTAAAATAAAAAATTAATTGAATAAAAAATGTTTATTCATCGATAAAATTTAAGTATTAAATATACCGATATTTAAAAAAATATTAATAATATTTAAAGGCTTCTAAGACAATAAGTATGCACTTATTTATATCTCTTCACTATTCATCATAGTTCAAATGTATACATTTTTATATTAATATTAATGTGTAGATTACACTGAAAAAATTCTTAGTGACAGCTACCTGCGATACATAAGGTGAAAGACCCAATTATGAAACAGTTAAAAAAATGGTCCACAATTGGAACAGTTGAATAAGAATTAAGACAGAATTAATTTGGAAGCGTTAAGTGAAATTAAAAAAATATAAACTCATTCA
>UELX01004185.1:0-19192 GCA_900480035.1 Eupelmus urozonus
GTATGTATGAATTTTAATAATAATATATAATGAGCTAAATATAATTAATCTTTTTTTTTATTTTGAGAATATTTAAATTCAATTGTAAGTGTAACAAGAATTTTCAATTACATCCAATAAAACTATTTTAATATGTATTTTTTAAGAATAATTTATTATCATTACAGAAAGCTAAGAAAAACCATCACAAATCGAGATTAATGCTGAAATCCTGCAACAATACCATAATTTTCCAACTTCAACATTGACTATATGATACCGGAACCGAAAGACAAAGTACAAGCAAAGTATATGGGATTATTATACTTTTTATTGCAACTAACAATTTAACTAATATTCGAAAAATTTGAAGAGAAATTTAAAAAATATATTTGTATATTACCATACTGACAATGGTTACTAACATGTATGTAATATGTTTATCATGAAATTGTATATATCTGTATTTTGACTTTGTGCAAATAAATAGTTATCTTATCTTATCTTAACAATAATTAGCGCGAAGCTAGTTTATATATATACACCAAATTAATGACATAATTAAAAATAAATAAAAAAATGAATAAAGTAGAATAAAACCTTAGACTTTTTCATAATGAAGCATAGACATCAGACTGCAGTTTAGGCAAAGGAAGGTACTTTGGTAGTTTAAATGATAGCAACGATAGACTAATAAAATTACATTTATAATTTTTTATAAATAATTCCTCTTTATATCTTTTTTATATATTATAAATTTTTTGTTACAAAGATAATATATAAACTACAAATCTAAGGTATTAATATTTACTTTTTGTCGTATTTAAGGAATAATTCATTCTAATGGTGAGTAAAGTAAACACCTTATTTATAGTATTAATTTTTATATTTCTTTTATTAAATTTGAAAAATTATGGTCCAATAAATTAGCAGCGATTTTTAAAAATAAGTTAAATTTTAAATAATGAGGTAATGGATTTGTTTACGTAGATTGAAATCAGTAATTTCATTCGTGACGGAACTACAATAGTAGAGTGACTTAAAATTCATTTTAAATATAAAAGTAGTTAAAAAGCTCTATTCGTATCTCAGAAGCCTATGAAAATGTTCGTACCACTTAATAATATATTCAGCATGAAAACAATATTTCTTTTGGTGTTTTATATGCCTGCTATAATGGTAGGTGAAAATAAGCAAACTATTACTGAATAACTTGATTTAAAAACTTATATTTAAAGTAATTTCAAACAAAAGTTTTCAAACTATAAAATTTTATTTTCTTTGAAATGTTTAATAGATATAATATTAATTTAGCAAAAATACTATCTATATGAAAGAATAGTATAAATATAGGTAAATGCAAGCACACTTGATTATTGTGCGTTTTTAAAATTCTTTTTTGCCTAGCGGGGCGAAAGTACCACTTTTCCTCACGACGCCCGATTACAAAAGTTGTAATTTCGACCTCGCTAGGCAAAAAATAGCATACACAACATGGGAGCAAATAAAGAATTCATCAGATCGCATGTTTGCCACCCTCGCCTTCGGCTCGGGTGACACTTACCATGCGATTTGGGACATTCTTTTCTTTTGCTCCCTAGGTGTGCAATGTACTATTTTTGTTTGAAAATTGATAAAGTACAGAATTTTCGATTTCTCGAATATTTTTATTTTTTTTAATCGTTGCCGTAGTTCTGCCAACTAATATTTTCTAACGTGTATTAGTTCATTCTTTAAAATGGTTTTTCGAGCGTCAATAAATATTAACTTGGAGATCTTTGAAATGATTTTTACTTAGGCCCAAAGTAACGAAAAAACGCACTTTTAGTTTTAATTTAAATCTTAATTTGATAATAAAAAAAAGTTTTTGAAAATCGTGTGTAGAGTATTATTTTCGTTTAAAATATGACTCATTGAACAAGAAAAAAAAAGGACGCACAGGTTTACCTCAAAATTTTTTTTCTTCGAGTTTTTCAATCCGCTAAAGGAATTTTTTGTGGATTTCCTCATATAAAAATTAAATTAACTAGATTAAAATTAAAAATCTGTTAAAAATAATCTTTTGAAGCTGAATAAACTGAATTGAAATTAAATAAAATGTAGATAAATAAACCTCTACTATAGTTAGAAGTTTTACACTTTGACCGTCTAAAAATGAGTAGAGATCTAAAGCAGCCATTTGAGTCTTTTTATTTTTCCAAAAATAAATTTACGGAGAAATTACACAACAAATAGCGATTAGAATAGAATTCGTCAATTTATTTTGATGAATTTTTGACTTTATACTTATATTTTACTTTATATTTACAGACGAACATCGACGCTGTTAATCGTCCGGATAGTGGAGTCGATGTAGTTGAACCTCCAGGCGGAGAAGAGGAACACGACGAGGATTCTGACGATACACGTGAAGTGTACATCATGAATACAAAACACGAGGACAGAGCGAGTTCGTTCTTTGCTCAACCTGGCGTGCTAGCCGGTAACTATATTTGTTTGATTCGTTTGTATTTTTGATTTACAAGAAAAAGTATTTTAAATTCAAGTGCCCTCTGGATGTTATCTATGATGACTCTATGTAATCGTTAATATAAAAAGTTGGAGAAACATATGATTTATGTATAGGCTGATCTTTATTCTCCTGCTTTTATACGGTTTAAAACAATAGAAAAAATTGTGCAAACTTTTTCAATTTTCCTATTTTTTAGTTTTAAATTCTTTTATTTTCCAAGTTTGTACTAGATATCCTCAAAAACTAAATGGGTCATAATTCTAAATATTCTTATAAACTTTCGATTATTATTGTAAACAATAAATTATAATTTACTGTTATGATGCCAAGAAACATTTGCTTACAATAAATATAAACAATTATTATTCAAATAAGGAAAATTATTAATTATTTTAATTATTCGAATACAGAAAAATCGGCATGTATCATCTTTCTGAAATTTTTTATGCATATAAACAATTTAAAAAGATCTTTGAAAAAATCATTTTCGGTCCAACAAACTATTTAAAATTCTTAAGAATGAGTTTTCATGAATTCAAATTTAACAAAAACGTAAATTAATAAAAAAAAATGTTAAAATATGATATTTTGTATTTCAGCGGTGATCGGAGGTGCGGTCGTCGGTCTACTCTGCGCGATTCTTGTAGTGATGTTCATCGTATACAGGATGCGCAAGAAGGACGAGGGCTCATATGCTTTGGATGAGCCCCGAAGATCGCCAGCGGCGAACGCCTATCCAAAGCCCGGGGCGCCCCAGCACAATCGCGAGTTCTACGCTTGAGGAGGCTGCACAAGCCTACCACCTTACTATTCGTAGACCAGCATTATAACAGCCGCAGCATCAGCAGCAGCAGCAGCAACAGCAGCGAGACGACATCGAGCGCGCGCGTGCGCTCTCTCTCTCTCTCTCTCTCTCTCTCTTTCACACACACACTCATTCTCTTTATCTGTCTCTGTCCGAGCAGTCCTCGGCTGTAAGCGAGTAGCCGAGGCTGCGCACAGCTAAACGCCCGTAGTCGTCGCCGCCACCGCCGCCGTCGCCCTCGACGGCCCCAAGCCCGCAGCTCGGTACAGCCTCTCGCCGAGGCGGCGAATTATTGACTTCGCCGACCTCGTTTAAAGACAGTATGATTATGCGTCGCGAGGGCCTTCACGCCTCCTTCGCTGGCTTCGAGCAGGTCTCGGACCGTCGAGGGGCCTCGCGCGAGCTTGCGTAACTTTCGAGCCAAGCGTCGCGGCGGTGCCGCCAGCGCAAGAGTCCGACTAACTAAACGACCTTTTTCAAACGCATTTACATGTAGTCCCTATGTATAGAACCTAACGCAACCTACCTCACTCCGACTCCCATTCTCTTACCTATAAACCTAAACCTATCTTTGCAATCTTTCTCTTTCTTCTCTCTCTTTCTATTTCTCTCTCTCTCTCTTTCTCTCTCTCTTCTCTCTCTCTCTCTTCTCTCTTCTCCTTATCCCATCCATTCCCATCTATCTTTTTTATCTCACTCGATGGAGGAAGAAAGGTACGGCTCGGCAGAGCTCAAAATAAAAGTGCGTTTTATCTATCTTTACGTACCAATATACACCTCTGATTTACGCTGCTTTCTTCACCTACAGCATAAGATATGTACGTGTAAACTTTTTTAAAAGGAGGGTAATCGGAGCGTCTACGTGCATCCTCCAGGCTTTGGAAGGGCTCCGCGGTAAACTTGTTGTTTGTGTCGTGCGTGCTGGATCAAACGAACGAACAAAATGAAAAATAAAAAAAAAACAAAAAAAGATAAATATGACGACTCGTGCAAAATGTCGCCGCGCGCGCACACGCCAATCTCGACTGACTGAGAAAACACGATTTTGCCATATACATATATAAATATATTAACTGTGTAATTTGAGTGCTGAAACGCGAGCACAGTGTGGACTTGGCCCTTGCAAGCCAAGAACTTTTAGGAACTAGAGAGATTGATCATGGCTCTTATATTCTACTTTTTCTTCCCTTTCTTCCTATTTCTTTCTTCTAGATCCGTCCCAGCGCGCTTGTTATTGTCGGATCGCGAAGTATCTCAATTATTTATTGACTTTGCGTGAGTGTTAATATTTCGTATCTGTGTAATTACTACATCTACTGTAGGCATATTTGCCCTTTGCACGTCCAATGCACAAATTTACGATGATCTAATTAGGTTTGTCCGAGCGTAATCGGAATTTGTTACCACAAATCAAGTACAAATTAATCAAATTATCGAGATATTTCATTTTCTGTTTTTATACTTTCAATTTCACATTCTTTTATTGGTTTTAATGTGGAATAATCGTTCGGACTACTCGTTCCAGTGTCTTTTGGTCCAAATAGACATGCCACTGTCCATAGTATCACTAGGGCATTATTAAACACTGCGCGTTTAAGTCGCGCCTCTCTATCAAGAGATTCGAATAAAATAGAGAAAAAACGTATATCACGCCGATACTGCCAATTTACACCTATTTATCTATGTAAGAAACAAAGCGATTTGGTACGAAATTTTTTCACGAAATCCGCCTTAAATGAACTTAAGCGCACGCAAATGTCTAAACCCTGTTATCATTATTTCGCAGATCCTTTCAGCTTGCTTATTGATGTATAAGTAGACCATCGATAGCCTTTCAATACTTTCTTTTTCTACAATTGTATATCGTTTTTTTTTTTTTCATTATTTGTTATATTTTTTTATAAAAATCGACTTATTATATTACGGATAATTAATTGAGGCTGAATTATTAGTGTAGGCTCCTCTGCTTCCATTTTACAAGCTTTGTAATTCTGACTATGCGTCAAACTTCAAAACAGGTCGTTATTGTTAAATTTTTATGCTCGACCACGGGATCGAAGGAAGGAGAGAAGCCAGCTTGCATTTTCTTTGTTCAATCCTCGAGTTCTCAAACGTAAATCAAATACGTTTTAATAACTCACAATTTTTATACTTTGAACCATGACAAAAGGAAGAAAGCATTTGAAGAAAAAAAAAACAGAAAACGTAGGTGCGGTGAAGCATTGATGGATCGACATGACTGCTAACCCAATGTTCGCTTTTTCTTGGTGCCATTGTTGCTGTCGAACCAACTATGCTATGTAGCATTTTATCTTTAAAATAGCTCTCATCACACCGGTTTGGAATTATGTAGTAATTTTTTCAAATATAATTAAACTGATCATTGTTAAAAATTTAAGAAAATACTAGAGGGCAAACGAAGTAAGTTAGAAAAAAAAACTATATTTAAGTCGTGTGCAACGCGTCGTAAGTTATTCTGTGTTTGATTGTTCTTGTAAACATTAATTTATTATTATAAAATCGTCGATCATTGCATGGCATTTGTTTCTTGTTTATGACTACATCCTTGTCGCTCAATCAAGCCATTGCATCCTTACAAATTTCTTTTATTACCTTTCTATTGCTCTTTAGCTCTCACGCTCGTTTCCTATTAAGTCTGAATTACTTTATCAGTAAAATAACTTGTAAATTGTTCTGAAAAATTTTATTTTAGATATTCGAATTTTTAATCTTTTAAAAGTTTATTATATTTGAAAATTCATAACATTCTGTGTTGTTGTAAAGTTCAGCATTTACAAAAAGAAAAATAACTATTTAACTCTTTCTTGAATATGTAATGCAAAACAAGTTATAAAAGTTTGTAAAAGAAATGAAAGAAAATAGTAATACAATCATGATCTTTCTTATCTGTAGACAAGTGGATTTTTTAAAATAATTACAAATTAAAAAGAATTATGTGTCATTTGACGCTCGCCAATTTTTTTAGAATCAATGCTAAAGTTTCTAAAAGAAAGAAATTGAGCGAAGATATATGGGATACGAATACTTATTGTACAATGGCGAGCATCGAGCGGCATGTAAAATTAGGCAGAACTAATTAAATCAGTTTAAAAAAATATAGGAAACGTTGGCTTGGCTCATTCGAAATTCACTTGATAAAAGAAAAAGACCGTCTATATTTCAAGCGAAATAATTAATAATAATGATTAGTAGTAATGATAATATTAATTAATGATTGTAATAAAATCATATTTTATAAGAGGGTGTAATATCCCTAAAACAGGGAAAAATTGAATAAGAAAATGACAGAGAAACGCCAGAAAAAAAGTCGAGAGAACGAGAGCGATCAGCGTCCACGAATTTTTTTCTTCATGGACGCAAGTTGATAATTTTATGCATCAATTGATTGAATAATTTAATAATAATAATAATAAATATATATGTATGAATGTATATATATGTATATATACATATACATATACATACATACATGTATATACATATATATATTATATTAACAATGTTACTTTTTTAAGTGTAAGTATCCAGAGATTTCCTAATGCCCAATCCTATTCCTTTTCCCTTATCCATCCCTTATAGTACATAAGTATATGTATTACATATATGTGTATATATTTATCTGCATACACGCACTCACGATAGAAAGACTCGAAAGCGAAAGAAATTAATAAAAAATACATATATACATGTATATGTACGCGTGCGGACGATTTCGCAACGAGGCAGCGCCTTTATTCAGACGAAACAATTTCGAATACGTTGACCAATAAAACCTTAATTAGTTGATTTATTGATATTTTAATTTGTGTTTATTCAATAGTACGATTTACCATAAACTGTTTACATGTTTAATCGAATTATCACTTGATATACAATTTTATAAACAGAATATGTAAAAAAACAATAAAAAATTATTTACGTAAAATACAATTTCTTAGAAAATTAAAAGATGTGATTATTATTGAACTATTTTGATTATTTTACCAAAAATTAGGTAAAATAGCAAAATATCAAAAAATCAACTAACTGGTATAGTTCAGATTATATGAAAATTTCATTATGGAACATATGTGAAAAATTCCCTAATAAAACTACAAAAAAGATTAATTAATTGTATTGTACAATTATTTGTAGCTTTTAAGGGTTTATCTTCACGTTTAAAATCAATGCTAATAGTTTATCTTCATTCGCTCGAATAGCTGGTTCCCTTTTGCTTTCGAGAGAACAAAGGGACGATTTATAGAGAAAAGGAAAAATCTTGGACGCAATTTTGGTCGTCATGATTGTGGCTATCAGGCGTCAGTATAATACAACATGTTATTATTAATTATCAGAACAATTAATAATAATTGCACTACATTTAGTAACGATAACAAGATAATATTGTATGTCGTCGATCCTATTCTGTAAATAAACGCTGTACCGTATAAGGAAATAAGATATATATGATAAAAGAATCAGAAGTGAATTAATTTCATTATAACGCTTATTATTGTTTTTGCTTTTAACCCTAATAAAATTTTTAGTAAAAGTATTAATTGGTTTTCTACATACGATTTTTTTTAAACAAACATTTCTCTAATTTTCATTTTTATTGTGTATATTATTTGAGTTTATTCATTAAAAATAGTTTTTAACGAATGTATTTCATATTACCTTAAATTATAAAAGAAATAAATTAATTTTATGAATAAAATGATATAGCGAAATATATAAGTATTTTTTATACAATTAAGAAATTACTTTTTTTTATTTGATAGATTAAAACATTTTTCTCAAGAAACTTTCTCTTATTATTTTATTACAGTATATAGAATAATATAAAAATTATAAACATAAATTGTAATAAAAATTAAAATTGATCCATAAAATCCTGCAGTGCTTTAAATAAAATGAGTAATAATACAAGAAATACAAAATTTCAGGAAATTAACTGCAAAAATGTTTTTCATATGACCTGTACTATTCGCTTAATTTTTAAAATTATAAAATCCTTCAATTAGGAACCTGAATTTACTTACATGACCTTTCTAAGCCGTTTTATACTACCTAGTTTTTGTTCTATCAAAACATTACAGAAATAAATCAAAGAAGAGAATTTAAACTGGTTTTCTTAAAAAGATTTTAAAATAATTTTTAGTATAAATCTGTTTTATGATTATTATTACACGAAATCGTTGTTCTTATCTCAATAATTATTGATAACTAGAAAAAATCAGTTTAAGTATAGACTGATTCGAATAAATACAACGACAAATATATAGATGTATTTAAATATTTCTAAGATCTCAATAACTGGTATAATCAGCCGCTTTACCCAAATTATATGACAACGCTTCCTTATTGAAAAGGATTTAAATTCTCGGAATCAAGGAGCAAATACACATTAAAATCGTCCTGTTTGTAAAATTCGATTAGTAATTAATTTAATAATCAACTAGCGAAATTACTAAAATCGAATAGAAAAAAAGTTATATCCTTTCTAAAAAGCATTAGGTCTTACATAATTGTAATTATAGAAAAAATATAAACATGTTGGAGGAGAAGTTGAAAATGGAACAGTTGACCTTCAGACGCATCTATCCGAAACTCATTATATTACATAGCGGGCTGGTGTGTGAGTAACTGAACCGCGAAGAATTTCTGAGAGCAGCTCGTCGGCGCGTTGGTGATAAAGCTTTATACTTACAGCGGCTAGAATTTCAATCTTTCTTCAGTGTGCTGCCCGGCCCTCATATAAATAAGATAAAAAAAATAAAAGGAAATAATACGGCTTGAGTCGCTTTCGACGATTTTCTATTCTCCGATTTGTACCTTGAGTTCAACTTTATTTCATTTTAGAAGCTTACGTTCATATAATTATTTAAAAGGAGTCTACGGAATGATTAAATTAATTTTAGTGCTTCAAAATATTTTAATGACCATTTTATTGGCTATAATTTAACTTACTTAGTTTTAATCTATTAAAATTCGGCATAATTTTAATTTTCATTGAACTCAATGGCATATAGAGGTATTTGAGTATTGCACCTTGCCAAATCCATTTATTACATATGCAATATACTTATTCAGACGTATTAGGTAAATAAATGTCTAGACTTTATGATTCTAAGAAACTTTTATAATCCCTAAGTAGCCCGATTTTTCACATTGTTCGAGAGTGTGATGAGTCATCTTCAAATTATAAAGTAAGTAAATGTATATGTAATTTTTCGGAAAATATATATCTTCTTCTTGAAATCGTAATGCATTAAAAATTATTAATAATATAAGAATATATATTGTTTACAAAAGATTAAGAAGCATCCTTTTATATTTAAAGATAGAATTGTTGAATCGACCAAGCAACTGTAGATTTTAATCCTATTATATTTTCTTAATCCCCGTAATTGATTTATTTTTTTTTTCAATAATTTAAAACAAGTTATTAATAATGGTACATGATGAGCTTTTTCAATACTTACTTACCGTATTTTTTCGACGGCGGAAAAAAACTTTAATTCTAATTTGATGATTAGATTATTTTAAATATTTATTAGTGTTAATAATTCACGACTACATAGTTGAATATTTATGTATGTAAACGGTCTACTTTCTAAATAAGAATAGTTTTATATAAATTAATCCTTAATTAAATTGTTACTCTACCAAAATAAGAATGAAAAGAAGTCCGATTTTTCATAAAAATAAATTTAATCAAATAACTTCTGCGTAGATTGACGCAGAAAATCGTGGAGGGGCTATAAGGTATAGCTGCATCTCAAGCTGTCGAGCGCGCGCGGTGTCAGTACTTAATGCGAAAAAATACATACATATAAGAATAAAACCTGCTGTCTGATTTTCGTCAGCAGAAATTCAACACCTCAGCTAGCTTCATCGTGCAGTAAGACAGAGAGAAAGAGTGGCTTATGTGTCTGACTTTAGTGACTTACTATACACATTGGAAAGAAATGAAAATAAAAAGTGAGAGAATTTTAATGAAAAAATAATCAAGATTAATATAAAAAAATGAAGGTTGCAATACTTCTATGCCTCTGTAATACAATCCTCATAAACAATAGAAAAATTAAGGGAAGCGCGCGCGCACGCATATACATATTAAATATGCGTTTCGACGAACGCATCCTCGCAAAAACGTGCGGCCACTTGTTGTTGTCGAAGATGAAAAAAAAAAAGGAGAGGGGCTAGGAGAAGATTAGGTATAGTATAGCTTTGGACTATACGGACTCCGGAGAGGGGTTGAGGAGAGAAAGCGAAGAGGGGGTAGTAGCTGTCCTACCCTATGGCCTATAACCGCCCGGCAGACCGGCAGACCGGCAGGCTGCTTGGCTTGTACATACATATAAGTCGTAGCCGGCTAGAGCGCTCTTCAGTTGTTCTCCAACGTTCACGAAGGAAGCAGGTCTTCTTGGCTTGGCAACATTTCCGACACTTGGACAATTAAACCTTAATCGCGACCAAGTTGCGTTTCCTGCAGCTGGCCTCTTGCATATACGCACTTATTGCACCGATTGCTTTTCTTCATTATTACTGATTACTGACTGAACATTCGTACTTCTTTTGCCGAGGACCCGCCGCTCGCCGCCCGCTAAAAGTAAGTATTTCTCGATAGTTGAGATTGTTTCCTCGAAATTCTCTTTATCAGTACCTTCACATTTTTTTTTAACTTTATTTACCATTCTTAATTTTATCATTAGTTTTATAAGTGATTAGCAAAGTCTCGATTCTTCCTTTCTTGCTTTCCCTTAATTTTGACAATCTTACGAGCTACTTTCATTTTTTTCTCCCCCATTCTTTTTTAACTATTGCGCTGCAGTCATTTAAAATTTGAAAGATTTAACCTAACTCCACCTGTTGAAACTGACCTACTGATAACTTGCGTTTTGGTCACATTGGTCCGCGCTGTAGCCCAGCTTATTTAAATACGAATGTAATACAGGTGCATAATATTACAATATTTGAAAGCTTCTTAACGTAAACTAAAATTGAAAACTTTCTTTTTAAAAAATGATTTAACATTCGGTAGAGTCGGTAGAAAAATTTGTTTATTTTTGTGACCTATAGGTGACATTGGCTTATTCATGTGCGAAAAATATTTACCAGAATCTCATTTTATTTAGGTTTTATGTGCTTAAGAAATTGGTGACTTGTAGCGAGAAAAATATTTTATTTAACAAATTCATATTTTTTTAAAGTAACTTTTTAACAATCTATTTGAATTTAAATTAATTTTATTTAAAAACTTTTTACAGGTAATCATGGGTAAGAAAAAGGGAGGAGCAAAGAAATCAGCCAATCAAGCTACTAATCAAGCTGCTAATCAAGCTACAAATCAATCCACTAATCAAACTGTTGCTCCACCTGCAAATCAACCAACTAGCCTGTCGGCTACTCAAACTCCTCCACCTGCTAATGCTTGGGCTAATCGATCTGCCAGTCAATCTGCTAGTCAACATACCAGTCAACATGCTAATCAACCTACCAGTCAGCCTCCTAATCAACCTTCAGGAGCTTGGGCTAATCGATCAGCAAACCAACAAGCCAAACAATCCACCAGTCAACCTGTTAATCAACCTGCTGGTGCATGGGCAAATCGATCAGCGAATCAGTCTGTCAAACAATCTGCCGGTCAACCAACAAGTCAGCCTGTTAATCAACCTGCTGGTGCATGGGGTAATCGATCAGCAAATCAACCTGCCAGTCAACCTGCCATCCAAACTGCCAGTCAACCTACCATCCAAACTGCCAGTCAACCTATCATCCAAACTGCCGGTCAACCTGCCGATCAACCTCCTAGACAACTGGTAGGACAAGGTGCTATAAGAAAAGAACCTGCAGGTAATGGAGGTGCTATAAGAAAAGAACCTGCTGGTAATGGAGGTTCCAGAAGCACATTAACTTCTTCTGATATTGCATCTGCTGCAAGAAAGCCCAAGGGAGAAGATAATACAAGACGAGAAAGGCGTCCACCTGTTTCTGAGATTGAAACAAAGCCTAAGCATATTACTTCAAAGAAAGGTAAATTTTATTTTTAATTATAAATAGAAAAAAGTAGTTTTAAGAAACAGCAATAACAATTACTTTAAAAAAGTATGCTGAAACTTTAATTTTTATCAACAAATTGCTCTTAATTTTATCAAATAATTATTTTTCATATATTTTGTTCATACTTTTGAGAAAAAACATTTGTAAAATATTTTTAGATAAAATATTTTTATAATCATATACAATATTTCTTTTAGGTACTACTGGGCAGCCAATAAATCTACAAGCTAATTATTTTAAACTTCTAAGTAAGACTGATTGGTGTCTCTACCAGTATAGAGTTGACATTGCACCTGATGAAGAAAGAACTGTAGTTCGTAAGGCACTTCTTCGTACCCATAGAAAGGATCTTGGTCCTTATATCTTTGATGGATCAGTATTATATACAAGCAATCGACTACCTCAGGTATACATTTTTAAATTTAAATTAATTCAATATTGAATATAATTACTTTTCCATCCTCCAATGATTAATAAGAATAACAATTTAAACACTAATTTATTTTTTGCTTTTAGCCATTGGAATTTAATTCAACGCGAAATGAAGACAATCAGCCTATGAATATTAAAATTCGACTTGTTGGCGATTTAGTTAGAGGCGACTACCATTATTTCCAATTCTTTAATCTCATAGTGAGAAAATGTTTAGAGTTCTTGCAGCTTCAATTAGTGGGTAGAAATTATTATGATGCAGCTAGTAGGGTAATACAAAAGACTATTTGATTATACTTTACATTTATTCATTGAAAAGCATAAAAATCATTAATCTTTATATTTTACAGATTGAAATCAAAGATTATAGATTAGAGCTGTGGCCTGGATATGTTACATCAATTAGGCAACATGATTCTGGTATAATGATGTGTGCAGAAATCTCGCATAAAGTAATGCGTAATCAAACACTATTGGATGTCCTAAGAGAATGCTATCATAAAAATCCAGGAAACTATCAGGTATTATTTTTAAACATAATTTTTAAACAAATTTTAAATAAAAATAAAGAGAATAAAATTGTAAAATTACCGGTAAATTTACCTTATGTAAAAATTTTTTATTTATTTTCCAGAATATGTTCCAAAGTTCTGTAATTGGATGCGTTGTTCTTACGGATTATAACAATCGGACTTACAGAATTGATGATGTTGACTTCAACTCTACACCTGCAAGTACTTTTAGACTACGTGATGGTACAGAAATTTCGTATGCACAATATTACAGACAAAAATATCAAATAACTATAAGAGATATGAGGCAGCCGTTATTAGTATCAAGATCAAGAGCACGCGATCGTAGAGCTGGAGGCGATGAATTAATTTACTTGATACCAGAGTTATCCCGAAGTACTGGATTGACAGATGACATGAGAAACAATTTCAGTTTGATGAAAGCCATGTCTGAACATACGAGAATTGCTCCTTCTGGTAGAATTGACAGATTGATGAGACTCAATCAGCGTCTAATGTCTACACCAGAAATAATAAGCGAATTCAAGCAGTGGAACTTTAATCTTGAAAAGCAGCTTGTAAATCTACCCGGACGAGTTTTGCCTAAACAATTAATTTATTATCGTGGCGGTATAAAAAAAGAGCCAGGTCAACCGTGTGATTGGAATTTCGATATGCAAGCACAACCACAAATAACATCTGCAAATCTCAAAGACTGGATTGTTGTTGTACCAAAAAGATTATCCGATCAAGCAAGAGTAAGTATTCTAAAACTCAAAAAATACCTAATAGTTGTCAGTTTTTAATAAGTATTAGATATGAAAAACTGTAAATTGTTTTGTTATTAATTATTCTTATTTGTTATATTTTTATTTTACAGACTTTTGTCATGGCAGTAATAGCTGCAGCTAAAAAAGTTCAAATGATAATTGCATTGCCTACAGTTCGAATAATAGCTGATGATCGAGTCGATACATTTATGACTACTTTATCAAAACTAACTGATAATGCAAATCCCCAATTAATATTTTGTGTTGTTTCAAATAATAATGCACAAAGGTATTCTGCAATTAAGAAAAAATTATGCATTGATAGACCAATTCCAAGTCAGGTAGTGTTAGCCAGAACTTTAAATCAGAAGTCTCCTACTATGTTGAATGCTGTTGGCTGTAAAGTTGCTGTACAAATGAATTGCAAACTTGGTGGAGTTCCTTGGAGTGTCGATCTTGGTGTTGTTCTTCCAGGCTTAATGGTAGCTGGATTTGATGTTTGCCACGAGAAATCTTCTGCCGGTGGCGATTTTGGTAAGTTATTTTTATTTGCTTACTGTAAATTTTATAAGATGACAAAGATTTTATGAATTTAATATTTTAAATATAACAGTGCTTTTTTCCTATCTTTTTGTACTGTTTTAAAAAATATAATGATGTAATATTTTAAGATACGTAGAAGCTTTAAAAGTTTATAAAACTGTGTTTTAAGTTGTAAAATTTTAAATTGTAATATTTTTTTACAGGAGCTTTTGTGGCATCCCTAGATGCAAATTATGGTCGATACTACAGTGCTGTTAGTAAACATACAAGTGGGGAAGAGCTTTCAAACGATTTGTCACTCCATTTAGGACATGCTGTTGAGGAGTACCGAAAGATAAACGGAAAGTTGCCGATTCGTATAATTGTTTATCGTGATGGTGTTGGAGAGGGACAACTTCCATTTGTGTATGAGTACGAAGTTAACCACATCAAAAAGAGGCTTAAAATTATCTATGGCGCAGAAGATTTGAAATTTGGCTTCATTGTTGTTACTAAACGTATCAATACAAGAATTTTTTACAACAAACAAAATCCATTACCTGGGACGGTAGTCGATGACGTCATAACAGATCCTCTCAAATTCGACTTTTTCATTGTTTCACAAAGTGTTAAACAAGGTACTGTTGCTCCAACTGCTTACAATGTTATTGAAGATAGCTTGGCTTTAAATCCTGATAAAATTCAATTAATAACATTTAAGTTGTGTCATATGTATTACAACTTCAGTGGCACTGTAAGAGTACCAGCTCCTTGCCAGTACGCCCATAAGTTGGCATTTTTTGTATCACAATACTTGCATCAACCAGCTCATCCAAGATTTAGTAATCTTTTATACTTTTTGTAAACATAATTTTTTTTTTTTGACGTTTAATAAGGTTTATATTCAAATAAGAGAAATGTAAAATTCTATATATGCATGTGCATATTTAGAGAATATTTTCACTATTGATTATTAATGGCAACTACTAGTTATTATAGTAGATGTGTAAAAAATTAATGTTTTTTTAATCATCATTTAGTTCAAAAGAGTTTAATAATCTAATGAATTTTACTTCAAAGTTTTGATAATAATTTGCATGCACACAAACGTTTCCATTTATTTTTTTCTTTTTTTTTTTTTTGTTGTAATATTTTTTTGGCATGCAACAATTCTATAGATAAAGTAATAAATATTCTATGCATTTGATATTGCATAATTTAAATAGTATTTATTTTTATTAACTAAAAACTACAAGTGTTAAAAAAGATTTTGTTTGAAATTATGTTGGTAAATAAAAACATTGTATTTTATGAATAAAAACTTTAAATTTTAATAAAATGAATTAATAAATTTATTTAAAATTATATTTTATCTAGTGTATTATATTGATTAAAGTAGAAATATTTCTAAAATTAATATGTACTAACATAATAATTAAATCTATTTATTCAATTTTATTTTTATGATATATTTTAGTTTTGATTCATTTTCATTTAAGAACACCTTTTTATAGATATTGTTTTTTTTCTTTTTTTAAGAAATAGTTTTTGTTATATCAATTAAAAAATTAGCGTTATATTAGTGTATGAAGATTAAATGACCTTAAAAACAAATTTATTTAAATAAATCTTGTATAAAACAATATTTAATAACTTTAGAGTACTGTGATAAATTATCTTGTACCTACAGTTTATTATTGTTGAATTGAAGTAGTAGTTTATATACTTATCGTGTAAATGTTATGATTACATGAAGATTATTCATAATTAACATGAAAAGATAAAAATAAATTATGAAAAATATGGATTTGTTGAGTATATATATATAAAAAAGATAGATAAATAGCACTCATATATTTTTGATATTTTTTAAATATGTACCAAATTTTTCATAATTAATTTTATTCGAACTATTTTCTTATATTTTAAACGCACTGAATAATGTAAAAATATAAAAGTTTTTACATAATGAGTACAAAAGATATAAATTAATGTATTCACAATTCTAATAAATAAATTAATATTTATAAACTGATTGTATAATGTTATTTACCTTCTAAATACTGTATTTTCAGTTTTTTTATTGCAGACTAGAGTAAAGAAGTAACGTGATGAGAAAGACGAGCTTTATAAAAAACAAAATATAAAAAGTGCAGCATTCAGTTACTTAAAAACTTTTTTTTTGTTTTATATGTTTTACTTCCTCACTGAAATTTTAATAATGAAAAAAAATGTTTTATAGTATATTACGCACCTAGGGAGGAAAAATAAAGAATGTCTCGGATCGCATGTTTATTGCCCTCGGCTTCACCTCGGGCAACAATTTACATGCAATCTGGGGCATTCTTTATTTTTCCTCCTTAGGTGCGTAATATACTATAAAATTAAATGTACTATTTTGAAAACTCAGGTGAGATCTGGATCTTAAATCAAAAGTTTTAAAATGATTATGAATATTACGTATAGTTATACGACAAAAAATATAGGATCATTTTTATCGAGTTAAAAAGTTGGTCGAGAAAGTTAGAATATTTTGCCATTTCACAAATAAATCATAAATATAACATTACTGAAAAGGTTTTACAATATGAAATATTGCAAATACGTCTGAGTAAAAAATTAAATTTATTATATTTTACAAGTATATGATTCTGTGATACGTACTATGCCGTCTTCTTGTTCATTTAATCATTCTTGATTTTAATACTTTTTTTGATTATAAATTTTAATTTTTAACTAATTTGCGTACCTAGAAAACGCCAATAACGCGCATTCAAAAGGTTTCATGCTATTAGGGAGAAAATGTTCGAATAGATTGTTAAAATCACAAAAATCTGAATGCAAATTTTGTAAATGAAGATGCGATGTCAAATCTTCCTTGATATCAACAACGTAGGAACGAATTTTATCCCGTTTTTATTATGGCATTTTCATTTATATTTACTTTTCAATAAAAAAAGCAACATGATCAAATATTAAAAACAAAAACTCGGTTTCCCATACTCTATAACAAGGAATATGTAGTCAGCAATAGAAATTATCCGTCAGTGTCTCTATTGTAATGTCTACTAAAATTCTTTAGCTTATAATAAATTTAAATATATCGAAAACAATTTCTCACAGATATCTAAAATGATGATACCTGTAGTACATAAAAATAGCTGTATAATTTGATGATTAATATTACTGCAATAATTCATGAAAAATTCCGATAGTTCCAGTTTGTATAGATTTTTGAAAATTATTGGACCTGTATTTTTTTATTTATTTATCAGATTACATTTTAAAGAGTTACGGTTGTTTAAGGGTATGATAGTGATTGTGACGTAACGAGACTTCAAAGGGCTATAACTCTCTTAATGTTCATTTTATCAATAAATAAAAAAATACGGGTCTAATTATTTTTGAAAATCTAAGAACCGGAACTAATGAAATTTTTCATAAAAAAATGCTAATTGGACACATTTTTATCAATTTTATTAATAACTTATTCTGAAAGTAAGTTGAAAATATTCCGTTTTCAATAAAATTATATATATATAAATTTGAAATGAAAAATATAAAATGAATATTATATAAATTTTAACATAAATATTTGTATGATCATTGTATTTATTAGTATCTAATACTAATGAATTTTCCTTTGCAATTTATCATTAACAATTGTAATATGTTCAATCATTTGCATGTAAAGTAAATGATTGAACTGAAAGTAAGTATGTGCTTAAAATGATGGCTTTGTCGCTGCTATCAAGTATTAGATACCTGGGCTAAGAGGGTTTATGGCCAAGAGCACGTCAATAAGTAGACAAAAACTGGTTGTAAAATTTATTGCAGGTTAAGGCGATCCCGTATATGCTTTCTTAACAATAATTGTATCCTTCTTACCTTACTCATTTAGTTTACAAATTTTTTTATTGATTTGAAAATAAAGCTTTAAAATATGGAAAAGTGAAATCTAATGAATTTTGAAAATTAGATACTGAGAAATTCTGCTAAGTATATAGTGAGAAATATAATCTTTATGTCATAAAAAATAGATTGTTATTACACATTTGTCGAATCGCAAAATACAGAAATAAAGAAATACAGAACCATTCAATCAGAATTTGTACCTTTTTTCATATTATAAAATGGGTATACAACTATACAGGCCTAAAAAATAATTAAGTATTGGCAATGAATTAAGTGCATGTGAAGTTCTCTGAAAGATTGTAGAAGATAGAAAACGCAAGGATTGAAATTTAAGTTAATTTAAATAAGTTTTTTGGTCTTTTTATTATACTTACGGTTGGGTAATTTGGTAGTCGAGGTTTCAACTCTGTAGCTTTCTTGCTAAATTATTCTGAAATATATTCGAGTAAACTATAAAGCCTGGCCTTGGTTTATTGAGGGTAGTAAATACTTTCGGAGGGTTTTTCCGGTTTTAAATCGTTTTATAACAAGACCTTAGCAGGTAGCCAACTGAGACAGCTTGCACACTACAGTGTAGTTATTTTATAGTAGCGTCGTGTATACCCTCGTGGAAAATTAACCATATTCTGGCCAGAATTTCTTGGTCAAAAAATGTTAAAATGACACTTATCTAGAAATT
>UELX01004186.1:0-19189 GCA_900480035.1 Eupelmus urozonus
CTTAAGTAGCTCAAGATTTGCGGATTTTGAACTTGTGTTAAAATGTATAAAGCACAAAGCTCATTAATTCTACAAATTAAAAGAACATGTCGTTATAAGTGGCAAGATATATCTTGAAGTTTATATAGTTTATTTACATTGAAGGAAATTAGAATTGCCTAGGACTGTTAGAATTTAAAAGTAAAATACTAAAAATAAATACATTTTTAATTGCATAGATCCATTAGTAAATATTTATTTGTAAATAAAAATAAATGGTTCTTTGAAAGTTAAAAATTGAAAGATAAAAATTGTTTTAATTAAATAAATATGTACGAAGGTCTATCCAAATAAAAATCTATTCGATTTCAGTAAATTGTTTTTAGTGTAATATATATTCTTACTGTTTAATGCAATACTATTTTTCACCAAGAAAAGTATACAAAAATTGTTTGAACATCATTTTTTAAACCCACAAAACCCAACATTCCTTGAACACTCCCACCCTATCCCCTCCCCTAAAACCCCCACAATCACGCGCTAAACTGCAGTTAAAATTGCAATCACACATAAACTCACGTATCCCTAAAAAAAAAAAGCCAAATCCTCCACGCGCGTGCGCGTAATCGAGTGAAAGTCGAGCGCGCGCGTCCCGTCGCGCGCGCAGGCTCCATCCGCGCGCGAAGACAAATAGAACAAAACGCAATCAAGCCGAGTCGCGCAAATTTGCCCCCAGCGGCTCTCTGCACAGACACACACACATATAGTTACACCTTCGACGCGCGAGCGTGAAAGCATCCTCTCTCTCCCACTGGCTCGGGGAGAGATACACTCGCCAACCCAGTTTCACGGCTCGCACCTGTGCGCTCTTGCTGCGCGCTATTCGGATGGAAGCGGCGCTTACACACCAGATCGATTCGATATCGGAGAATAGGAACAGGCTGTAGGGTCGTCCGTATGTGTGCGCAAGAGTTGCGCCAGAGAAACGAGAACAGCCGGAGAGCTGTCTGCGGGATTCGCGATCTGTAATTTTGGCGAAAGTGCGAAATGTTATGTGCCGGGAGCTAGGATTTGCGTCGATTGCTTTCTCGAGGGTATATATGTAGACGAGCGGAGATAGCTGGCGGCCAAATTTTTTGTTCTGATTTTTTTTTCTTTTTTTTGTATTACAGTGCAGTTTTGAAGTTGGTTGGAAGCGAGGGGAATGCTTTTTTGTTATTGTGAAATTTTAAGGAAAATTTTTGGTTGGAAGGTTTGATGGGATGAATTAGGTTGATTGTAGCTTTCGATGCTGTGAGTGGTTTTTAATGTTGTGAGAGTCTTGAAAAGTTTCCTGTTCCTGTAAAAAAATTGTGGGAATATATTTTTTCTACAACTAAGTTGAATAATGTAATAATTAACGATAAGATTTAATTGAAGTACTTTGTAAACATTTCATTAATTTAATGGTTAAATTTGGAGGTTATTCTTCAATTGAAATGAACTAATATTGTTTTAAGAAAATAATTCTGAACAAAAAAATAAATTTCTCATTGAACCATATATACCCTGCATACAAAAACTTTTTCAATTATACCGTTTTTGGAGAATGTTTTCTCGTGCAAACATTTTTAATTAACGTACCAAACAAATAGTTTTTTTTATTGTAGTGTGATGTAAATCCAATTTAATCAATTATTTTTTACCTTTGTTTACTTATAATTTTTTTTTATTATCCATGTTATACACATATCATAACTTTGATGTAAATTTAATTATTTCGAGTAATTGATATGAATGAATTAATTAATAATAGTTTTCGTAAAACAATACTGCAATATCTATATTCCAAATATGCTTTTTATTTAAAATTTACGTAGTTAAAACAGAAATACAATAATCTGTTAGTTCGAAAATTAAGGTTTAAATTAAATAGCGGCTTGAACAATATTTATATATATATAAATAAACTTTGTAGAGAGCAGCCATAGAGAATTTATAATTAAAATTTTAATTTATTGAAATGTCGAAAGTATCTAAATAAATATATGAATCATTCACAAAATCAACAATAACGTCTTTTCATATTAAAACCTTCATCAAAAGAATGCTGAAGTGTAGTATTGATTTTTAGAATGTGTACCGAGGTGAATATATTGAATTCTAACATATTTGTCATAATTTTGTTTTTCGCATACAAAATAAAACTAAGATCAATAAATGCACATACATAATCTTTTCTTAAATCATAAATAATGTATACAAATAAGTATAGTGATGAATACATCAAACAAAATCTTCGAAGACTTATTTATAAGCTAAAGCACGTAATTGAACTGTCAAGAATATTTAGGTATTCTCTTAGACAGTAATGGTTATATTATTAATTAATTTTCATTTATTTTCTTTTTATGTGCAATTTTTTTAAATCGTTATCAATACTATTCGTATTACATTAAAAGCTTTGGTTTCATTCCCTACACAAAGAAGAATAAAGCACTAATATGCAATTAATAATAACATTTTGTTTTAAATCATTTTTATTGGACTGAAAAAAGTTTTAAATTCAAGCATTTTATCAACCAACTATTAATTTTTCCCCTCCTTTTTTTTCTAAAGATATCTCTATCATATCCTTAAAAAACCTTAAGCGCACAGTTTTAAACGATCCAACCTCGCATAAACATTAGAAACCACTCCGCTCCACTATCTCCAACACCTGCCTTAATTCCAGCCGTTTATTCAAACTATCCGAGAAATTTTCCCGCGAATCCGTGACCTTTGCCAACCACCGGAGTAGCCGCACTTTCTCACGGAAAGCCATTGAGTTATTTTATAATGAGCAGCCCAGGCCGCTCTCCGAGAGAGCCCATACATATAACGCAATCCCGTACAGCCGCTCCATAGACTCTCGAAGAAAGTGACTCGCACGCAGCTCGATCTTCCCTGAGTGCAGAGTGCCTCGTACGCCTGGCGTCCCATAAATATCCCAGCGATCAAAACAGTATCAATATAAAGTCCCCGGCGCGATAAATAATCTTCCCTTCTAAAAAGAGCGCGCGGAGAGGAGAGTTTCGAAACTCGAACGATACTTTCGCGGAAAAGTGCCGCTCGCGCGAGCCTGGGGGAGATCATTCGTTATCGGCTTATATACGGCGCATCGCGCAGCGCATCCGTGGCGTGAAATAAAATTCAGCGCGCCCCCCTAGCTTCTCTATATTTATATACGCCGGCGGGAGGATAATACGGATTTCGACGCGGCTGATGGACTCGTCGTCGCCGGTGAGTTGGGGACCGATGGAAAAGGGTTTATCTCGGGCATCGGGAGCGAATTTGTCGGTGCTTATTGCGCGTTAAAATGAATTTTTTTTATGGGTGAGGGTAATGCGATTATGTTAGGTGCAGGGTGGGGTGTGTGACGGGGGTATTGTTTGATGGGTTGAGGTGAGTTAAAGGGGCGGAATGATAGTTTGCAAGAATTAGTTTTAGTTTTATGTCAATAATAAAAGACAATAAAAGGCAATAGTAAAATTAATATTTCATTTTGAAATGTTTTGAGACATATTTGTATGAAAAAATATTTTTATCCAATTTCTTTTTGACAAATAAATTTTTATTTAAATTTATACAATAATGCAACGAACGTGCGTGATTATTGTGTTCAAATACACTGTATAAAAAAAAGTTTGTTTTTGACAATGAGCGTCGGGTGTAAATTCGCTTGCAACGCACGTAGCAAGTAAACCGTTAAAATAACAGAAAATACATTATAAAACCTGAAATTTTTCAATATTAAAAAAAAATATAAATATTTACAATAAAGAAAATTGAGTTTTCACGCGCATATAATATTCGAAGTCTGAATTCTAATGCAGCACACCGCTGCGTCCTGTTACAATGAAATTATTCTATCGGAAAAACGTAGCATCATTTTTTATATTCCCTCCGCGAATCAGCGAGCGCAAACAATTTCCCGCCCATTATTTCACTGGATAATCCCCAGCTCAAATTTTAAAATAATCCGAAAAACATAAAATAAATACTGCCGACAAATTCCATAAATAAAACACAACCCGAAAAAAAGCATACCCGCCATTTACATCCGCCACCTACCATTTTATTTATTCAGCAAAATCCCCAATTACATAAATACCTAACCAGACGAAAAAAAAGCGCCACCATTCAAAGCACCCCCCTCGCATGAATAATTCCCCGTCCCTTTTTTTTTGCGCAAGCCAATTAAAGACGTCTCCGGTGCCAGTCATCGCAGCCTCAAGCTGGCCCTCGGCGCCCTGCCCCCGCGTACACAGCTTTGCGAAATCGCGGGGAGAGCAAAAGCGGACAAAAAACGAGTTAGAGCGCCAAGTCAGGCGCAATAACGACTTCGCGCACGTCCGGGCCATTGGTTCGTACACCCCCTCTCTCGGGCTATATAGCTTTAATCGGTCACGTTCGCAACATTAATTACGAAATCGGCGAAGCCGGGCCTGGGCGGTGCGATAATTGTAGGTTCTGCCAGGGGCTGCTGCTGCTGCTGGACTCACTCGATAATTGATTCGACTGCTCTGGTGTATATGTACGCACGCACGTGTGTATATACGGAGTGTGTAGGAGCTGGGGGGGTGCGAGAGCGCGAAAACGATCGAGTCTGGCGCGTTTGATCGCGGGTGTAGAGGAATGTTGTCGCAGCGAATCAGGCGCGGCCAATGGCCCAGCAGTTATAATTTCAGTTGAGAGAGATGGGGTTTTGGTCTGGCTGGATAATGCTGGGAGAGGTGGTTGGAGTATGTAAGGGAGCGAGAGGTTTTATTATAGTTTTTGTTTCGTGCGATATGTGGTTTATTTTTTGGGCTTTTTGAGGAAGGGATGCGTGGAAGTATGGATTAACAAGGAGGGAAAAGGATATTGTTTGTTACGCTCCAAATGGCTTGAATAGCTCAGTATTGGGTTAGTATACGGTTGGGCCAATCCAATTATATTTCAAATTTACTTTGTTTCGGTAAAAATTGTATAGAAAGAAGTGGCTTTTTCCTGGGCATACACGTTTTTTGGGAAATTCTAGTTTTGACAAACGATGGAAAAGTGAAGTATTTTACAGCCAATTTGTAGTTTTTTTGTACCCAAGAGTGAATTGTAGATAAGCGCATAAACTTTCCGATGTTTGGTGTAGTTTAAAAGATTGTAATTTGAATTATTGCATACTTAGAAGTTTTATTATCAAAAATGTTTGTAGAAACACATTAATTGTTTTAAAGAAGTAAAGCAATCATAGATACACTCATCTATTATGTAAATTTTAATTAAAACATAATTGTTTTTTTCCAAAACAAAAATATCTGACGAACTGGACATCTTATAGTGCACAACATAGGAGACACAACCATCTTACAGAAGTATAAAAGTATAAAATCGTAAATTTTCGAAAAATTTCAACCCACTTGACTTCGAGAAAATCCAATATATTGCACTTAAACTTGACGAAATAACAAGCAACAATATATCGTTACAGAAACAACTTGACCTGATCTATAAAAAAAAGAACCTGCAACTCTCGTGTGCTTTACCGTATCACTTTACAAATTTAACAGCGACATGTGACTTTATTGACGAATAAAATTCCTTTGTTTCCAAGCTCGCCCCTCGCACTTTATTATGATAGCCCAGACCTCGTCGACTTCCACTTCCGAGACAAAAATAACTCCTAATAAAACGGCCATGGTAATTCTCAGTCCATAAAATTTATAGAGCGCCCCACCGTAAAACTCACCGCGGAAATTGCGAATAATTTTGTTTCATTCGCACCGCGCGGGCCCGGAGCAGTGAAAAAGAAAATAGCCTTATACGCATTCCCAATTTTCCGTCCGCGCAAAGCCCTTCAATTTAAAGCGCCAAATACGTTTTCCTCCCTCGCAGGTGAAATCCCCCCCCACCAATACCAGAGTCTGATCCTTTTTTACGTTCTCGCGCGACGTTCTCACGTATATGCAGCGGCAGCACTTCCATTCAGCCGGGAAAATTAAGTGACTTATATCAGAAAGCGCAAAGAGAAAGAAACGCAGGTCCGCCTGGGTGTGTGTGTGTGTGTATGTGTGCAGGAGCAACGAGGAGGAAAATCTCGAGCGCTACTTTGAAGCAGAAGGAAAAAAGGCATCCTTCTCTTTTTCCCCTGTCTTATTCTCAATACGGGCGAGGAGAGCTCGCTGGCAAAAAGGATCTTGGCGCTAGCTCGGCGCCTGTTTTCCTCGCTCCTCCTTGTACAGACTCGCGCGCGTCGAATGCATAGTGATCGCCTTATTTCGCGCCCGAGACCCTTTGTCCATCGTCTCTTTTTCTCTGTATCCCTTTTCTCTTTTTTTTCTCCTCGTGCGCATGGCAACGTTCTGGCTTTTTCACGGGTTCCTTATTCTTGTTCCGCTTTTGTTTCTCTTCTTGTGTGCTTGTGCTTTTGGTATGGGTGAGCTCGCTGGGTGTGGAAAATGTGTTTGCAGCGATTTTGGAAGCGGGTGTCTTTAATTTATTTAAAATTTTAGGATTTTTATAGTTAAAGTTTGAGAATTTTGTTTTCGACTGCGAGCAGCGAATTTTGGCGTTTTAAAGTTTCGAGTGTAGCTAAATTTTAATTTACTCGTTCAATTTTGAAAAGGGCTTTGCACTTTTGGGAACGGTTCAAATATACGACTATAATTGGTGGTCATAAATTTAAGTGGCAAAGCACTACTTTAGGAATCAACTTGTGAGAAGCTCTGTAGTGAGAACTAATTACCTGCATTGCAGTACCATAAGTACTAGTGAAAAGCCGGAAAGGAGGAAAGCACTGGCCAAGGAAATGATTCATGCTGAATATGTTACTGCAGAATCTTGTAAAATAAATTCAAATTTATGGTTTCTTGTATTATAGAAAATAACGCTTCAAAATTAATTAAATTCGGAAATCAGCCTTCATTCTCAATATTTTACTCAATTATATAAATTTGAATTAATATTTTCTTGTATTATACAAAATAACGTTTTAAAATTATTTGATTTGATTTAAATTACTAAGCTTTTAATCAATCTTGAGCTTTCATTCCAAATAAATAGCTTTTTGAAATACAAATCTCAGATGTAAAGTAGATTTTGCTCGCATATTTCCATGTAAAAATATGCATTCAGAGTACATTACACTAATCTAAGTGTACATTTTCCCAATCTGTTTTAAAATACGCGTACTCTGCGTTACCTCATTTGCATGTACACGCGACTGAAAAAAGTATAGTCGACGGAAAGTCCAAAATATTTATACGAAAATTTTTTTCTGATGTCTGATACATTTAATTCGCGAGTGTATATGCACGGATATCATTTCGCGCCGAGCGCGTGATGTACATTCGCGCCCTTTTATTGCAGCCGGATTCATTGTAGCGCACAGGAGATAACACCCCGCTGTGTTCTCGAGTGATTTGCAATTCGAAATGGAAGTTTCGCGTAATGTCGTGTTATTTACAAAAGAAATAACGGAATTTTATATATTTTGTCTTTACTTTTTTCGAACAAAGTAAAGTCAATGCAGTTTTTAATTAAAATATTATTTTAATTTTGATAAATTCGATTTATCCAGCTGAAAAAATTTTTATTGTGCATCACTGTATTAAACGATACACCGATCAAAATTTTCAGATAGTTTTTCATTTTTCGATATTTTTAATCAAAAACTTTTCGGAACACCCCTGCCTTTGTCTTTTTGTTTGCTCTTCCAATATTTCCACTTTGCAAAATGTTTGCTTTTTCAACAAAACCGCTTTAAAAGTCAAACAATAGTTTTTGCTCCCAGAAATACTTCCATCTCCATTTTCGTACTATTCCATGTACAAACCAAATAATTTTTTTAGTTAAATCCTCTACCGTCCCAACATTTCACGAACACGAAACTATCAAATTCCTCGCAGAAGCACCGATCAGTAACCAAATCCACCATTCGCAAAGGCGGCAATCTATATAGTGCCTACGCTGTCCTTCCACCCACTTCGCAGCGTCGCAGCTCCGCGCCTGGCAACCAGCAAAACTAAAGAATTCCAGGGGCGTTCGCTCGTTCGACATCCGAGCGAGACACACACGGGGCGAGGCGCGACGAATGCCGCATGAGGCGACCCTTCCGACAGCCCCTGAAAAACAGAGAAAGAAAGAGGCGTGGAGATGAAAGCGCGAGAATGGAAATTTCGTATATTGGCACAGCGAATAAACAGCTTCTCTATGAATGATGTTTGAGGAAGGCGAGCGCGCGCTCTTTTGAAGCGGGAAAAATCACTTTTTTCCCTCGCGCAAAGCGCGCGAAAATGAATAAAATGAATTTTCGATATGCGGCAGGCTGCAGCGCGTCGGGAGCTGATTGCTTTTTGAATGAGATCGACATGGACTTTGATGCAGCGGCCGCGAGGTTTCTTTGTTCGGGACTGCTGCGCCGATGCTGCTTTGTGGAAACGGCCGCTGTTCGCTTCTATTATTACAGCGCTTTGCAACTGATGTGCTGCGCTGTAAATTTCATGTTCTGAAACAGCTCGCGAATGAATGTGTTTTGTTGGATGAAACTTGCGCTTTCGATTTATGGACTCTTCAGAAGGTTTTTTTATTTTTGATGCTCTGGCGGAAGTTGGTAAGTTAATTTTGGACTGTTTATCTTGCTTTCTGGCGTTTTTTGAGCATTATTTATTGTTACAATTATTTAGTGGGGTTACGTTTTATTAAGCAAAATGTTTTTCATTGTAAAAACGTAGCAAACAGCGCTATATTAAGGTTTTTATTAAATTGGTTTTGTTTTCCTTCTTTAATTAAATGTAGAAAAACTGCAGTGAGGCACCGCTATTTTGTTTGCTGGCAAGAAAAATAGGGATGCAGGCAAGACATCGATTTATTAAAAATTTTAAACTATATATACGTACCCTGTGAGCCTTAATTAAATTTTTTGAATTTTTATTTTTAAAAATGAAACAAATTTAAAATAAATAATAATTTGACTTAGGTTTATATTAGTAGCAACAAGAAAATTAAAATTTAAAAATTTAATGTTCATTTACGTATAAAGTAGGAGTGTGCGAGCTATCAAAAAATACAAATCAAGCGGAATCGAGTTTTTGATTTCTCAAGTACTCGAAAGATACTCAGAACAATATTAAGCTACTTGAAAAATCGAGTTACTCCAAATGATTAAGATACTTAGAATGCAAGTCTAATTCCTGTAATTTTAATAATACTTAGCTATACTTTAATTAATTTGTTCACATTTTAGTTCATACATTATTGCAATTATTTTAATTTTACATAACTTAATAATTTAGAGTAGCTGAATTTTTGGAGTCGCTCCATTGCTTCGAATAGTTTGAGCATTTCTAGTAACTTATAATTCACATCAAATTCTTGGATCGTTTCAAGGAGCTTAAATTATTCGAGTATTTACACATACTTACTTTTACATTTAATATAACGATTAAAAAAATGAAAATAAAGAGAACCTTAATCAAATAAAAAATAAATAATCATAAAAATGGGGATATTGCATTCTAATTTGATGACAATGTGATATCAACCGAATATATTCTTCATCAAAGATAACAGTTCTAAAAAGTTCTTATAACGAATTCAAAACCGCTAATTACCAACCTCTTCAATCAAAATAAAAAAAATTGATCTCTCGAAACCACTTCAATTCACGACTCGCATAACGCATACTAATAGCAATCGTAAATTTTTCGCATCTCCCATCCATCCCCCCTTTATTTTTTGTTTTTATATTCAACTTTTTTTCCGGTCATGCCTCGCAGTGCGCGCGGGCGTGCGAAATATGACAAAGCGCCCCCCTGCACGTCAGGGCGCGCTTTATTCGTAGCCAGCGGAGCGGCAAGATCCTCTCCGCGGAAAAATCGCATCGAAGCCATTGACGTCGCGAAATGTCGGCAGATTACAGGCCACGCTAAATTCATTATCTCATCCTCCGCGCACAAAGAAAGTCCGTTTGCCAAATAAAGGATTGAGCTGATTCGTCTCTTTCTTTCGCCAGCGCGTTTAATCTGTAATTGTAATTAAATTCTGGGCTTGATCAGACAATAACCAAGGTTCGTTATTGGATTGGATTATTTTACAGAAAGCTTTGTGGCTAGCTGTTTTAATAAAAGAATTATTACGTTTTCAAAATTATAACTTGGACGAAGGGAAAATGTAATTTAAATATTGGACGTCCGCTGGCAAAATGAAACTTTTGGTATTGGTATATTCTCCGACGTAATCAGCAATATACGTCTCCCCCGTTTGATATTTTTCGTAACGACCATACCCCGACACTATATCGCTCCCTAGCTGAAAGCTCCGCTTAGCTTTTTTCCAGGAGCTTTTTCTCCAAGCATCAGATCTCCTCGGGATATACTCGTCCGTGAATTGAAATTTGAATTATTCAGACTACTTATATTGATCCAGGATCAGGACGACTTCGCGTCTAGCCTAATCTTCATAAAAATATACGCCCTCCCGCTGAATGATACCGTAGGCGTGAGATGAATTGCCCGGCTTTTAGTTATTGGATAATTTGGTAAATGTCGACTATATTTCATCCCTAACCTCGCAAAATACCAGGAAGCAAGATCATTTCCCTCCTTACGAGCAACATAAAAACCCGATATATCAATCGTTTAAACTAAAAAAAAAAGCAACGAGCCGCGTCCACCCGCATATAACAAAACGCCGCACCGGCAATAGTCATCGGCGCGCGGGGAATATAGAAAGGGGGAGGATGGAAAATACAACCGAGCCGATAAAATATGACATCCGCTGGCAGAAAAAAAAAAGCGAACCAGCCCACGAGGGCGTCTCTCTTTTTTCTGGCGTAAACGAAGAACGATTGGGCATTCGAAGCTGCGCCGTATAATATACAGCCCGCAGGAGAGAGATTCAAATCGATCAGTACTTATACCCTCACCGTCGGGGCCCTGGAAAAAAGCCACGCTTCGTTTACGGCTCTGCGCGCGTGCCGAATATCGCGCCCAAAGAGGCCGGCTTATTGAATGCGATATTGGATTTTGTCTGACTCCCTCCCGGCTGCCTAAGCTCGCAAGCTCTCTTTTTTTTATCGCGCCTGTATATATATACAGCGCTGCAAGCTGGGAATTTAAAGCTCGTCGTGCCTCCCTGAAGGCGAGGCGAGGAGCTAGTTTCTTTTTTCGTGACCCTCGCTTGTCCCTGGTATTTTTGCGGGGATCGATTTGTCGGGAGAAGACCAGATGCGTGTATCTTTGGGGTTGGAGCTGGTCGGCTACGGCGCGGGGCTGGCCGTGTGTTTACCGCGGAACGTCCAAATTGGAGCTGGGAATCGATAGCGGGAATCGGGCGCGCTGACTCGCGGGACACTTTCGTGGTGAGGGGGGAAGGGTTGGGATACTGGGATGCTCTGGGTTCGTTGTGGAGTAGGTTTGTCTAATTTTTTTAGGAGTAGTTGGTGTGATGGAGATGGGGATTAATGTGAATTTGTGAAAGTTTAATGAGAGAGTTTGATTAGAGGGATTTGGTGGGTTGTGATAACAGTTTATCAGAGTATTTTATATTTTATATTTTCTCGTGTTTGTAAGATTGTTATAATAAATTTCAGCGCTGTAACGCAGGTTACTAGCAAGTGCAAATTCTCAAAGCAAAAGTGGCTTTCAATTATGGACTTTACGTCGTTGTAAAGCTTACCTTGCATGACATAAAATGTACTTTTTTATTTTCTCAGCCTACTAAAATTTTATAGAGAATAAAAAATTTGATATTCATAATGTATTATACTAGATTCCATGTGCTATCTTTGCTAATTTTTTTTTATAGTAAATATAGATATCAAGCAAAAAATTATCTTTATAGTTGTATTAATAACTTCCCTCCATAAAAGTGGATAAGTTTTGTGTTTGAATTTTAACGATCAATTCGTTACCATAAATCACTCTCATTATTTGTTATCATTCTAGCAATTGACTTGAACAATTAGATACACGAATAGATACGGTAAATTGTTTATGCTAGAGAACAAAGTGGAGATTTAATTTTTTGAATTTGAATGATAGAAATAAATAATCAATCAAACGCGAAATATGTTATATAACAATTTTAACGCAAACATCAGAACATTAATTATCAAAACTATAGACGTGTAATTAATTGCATTACAAATACAATTAACAATTGTAATATTCAATTACAGTACCATCAATTAAAATTACATATTAAAAGATATTAATTATTTTTCAAGTGTACTTAGCGATTGTATTATCTAATTTAATCATTACATTACATTTCAAACTAATGTAATCATTTCATTACATTGCAAGTTTTCATTTTTCACAACCACAAATAAATCTTGCAATCAGTTAGCCGATTCGTTGTATGATTAATAGTTGTTAGGTAATAAAAGTTTCAACAACTGCATCCACTTGTTGTTACAGAGAGTGATAACTTCATTTATACAATTAAAAAAACACACAGTCCCAACTATCCGCCGAACAAATACAAATCGCGTTTCTCGTTACCATCTCTCAACGACGCGAAAAAAACACAAATATACGAAATATTGCAATACTTCTTGAACGGCCATCGTTAAATCCGTCGCTCCATTCTATTGGCAGATGCCTCGCTCGTCCTACATCAGGAGGCGCAGCGTCGTAACAGTTAGACGCGCAAAAAAAAAGCGACGACGGCGTTATAACGACGGCGCCGTTAACAGCCGATTCGAGCCGTTAATAATTCGCCTCGCTGCGGCGTCGACTGCCGCTCGCGCGCGCGCCCGTTACGTCACGGTCTAATCCGAGAGCGATAACGAGGCAACTCGCTCTGATAAAGTCACAATGCGCGGATCTGGATTGCGTACTCGTTAAGCGCGTATATAATGACGACGTAGCGCGACGTGTATTAAACGAAAAAGCGCTCCTGCGATTATTTCGATAAATGAGGCTCATTATGAATTTTTATTGGCTGATGGCTGACGAAAGATGCCTCGATAGCCGCGCGGCTCTCGGGGATTTGTGCGCTGAAATAATTTACGGCGGTAATTTGCATAAATTATGATTTTATCGTGAGAGTGGGGGCGTCGAGGATTTATCGCGTTTTCGGCTAGATGTAACGACAACGCGAATGCGGGCTTTGTTTTTTTTTTTCGGGCGTGATTAAGTTGTATCTATTATCGGCTAGTTGGGTTGATATGGAATAAAAGAGAAAGCCTGGTAGTTTATGTCTGCTGATAATTAATTTACGACTTATTTGCAGTAAACGGGTAATGGCGTAATTTGTCACTTTGATGGGTCGAATGAATAATTTTGTCGGCGCGCGTGATGTTGATTTCATTTCTAGTTCTGCGACGAATTCGACACTGCGGCCTTTTTAAAACGCGAAATAACATTTTAATGTATAATGAACGACGAGAATTTAATTGACTGGCATCCAATTTGTTGGTTCATTAGTTCCGAGTTGAAAAGTGTTTTATAGGCGAGGCTGACCCAAATTGATGAAAAATTAATGAGGCTGGCTACCCTCTCGCTACGGAGACCTTCTCCATAATGAACAATCCCTGATAAATATTGCTCTGTCACTTCATTGCTGCATCACTGACGCGCGAACTTTTTACGTCAAACAGTTTATGCGCTTCTGCCCGCGTTTGCGTTTGATTTTATGTGGAAGCATAATTTATTATTAAAATTTAAATAATTTTAATGCTCTGAGCTTCGGATTTTCACGTGTCATTAATCATTATTGGAAATTTATTTATACAATAAAATATTAATGAAATTTAGTATTATTCGTTGAGATGGATATTTTGCTTTCATTATTTATGTAAAATCAAGTTTTGCAGAAAAGTATATTTCAATAAATTAATAAAAAAAAAAACTTTATAACATATCATTGACTTCACTCCAAGCAAAATCATACTAGCACTATAATTACAATCTCCTTTCCAGCCAGCAATAATTAACCTTCCTCCGTAAGCTCGACAAAATCCACAAACTCTCAAACTTGCACTAGCAAACGAGAAAAGAAAAAAAGGCCAAACGGCCCGCCTTCATCTTAAACGTCGCGAAACAGCTCGAGTCGCACAACAAAGTTTGCATATTACAGCCACGCTCGGCTCTCCGCACCTTTTCACCTCCCCCTCTCTCTCTCTTTCCCGCTCTCACGTCGCCGCGACACGAGCTTTATGACGCGTTGTGTGCGGGATAAGGTATATAGACGCGAGCGCGAGCTCGCCTCGAGGCCGAGCTTTACAGCCCATTCCGGCTCTTGTTCCAGAAGGGTTAGCGCGAGATTGCGGGGGTGGCGGAAAGAGCGAAGGGAAAAACGAGAGCGAACACTCCGCCGCGTCGTGTAATAACATCGGCGCTCGAACCGTTGACTTGATTTCGAGCTACGTGAGCCGGTTTTCGGGTTGGCTGAGGCTGAGTGTGTTGGATGGGTTGGGGATTAGGTTTTAATAGGGCTTTTTTTATTTTAGATTTTGGGATGTATTGCTGATGTCTTTTTGTATTTGAAATTATTTTTGCAAGAAAAAGTAGGTGATTTTCTTTCTGTGCTATAAGTTTATTTAAAATGTGTGTTTACGTGAATAACACATATTGCTGTAACCAAGTTTATTCTCTCGGAAATTTTTCTGAGCAGCAACAAAATTTACATAAAAATGAGAATGTCAAAAATATCAACAAAATATTTACAAAAACATATTTTTCTCACTGTGTTATAAATAATAACAAACTGATTTGTTTTTGTTTCTCATTACAGGTAAGCATTTTCTAAAAGGATATTTGCTTTAATAAAGGAATTCAAACTACGTTTTAAGGTAAAATAAAAATTATTACACAATACGTTTTCTTATCCCGAATAAATACACAGCCCATTAATTACTTTTTCTCCGCTCAAAAATCTCCTAATATCCCTCTACATCCAAATTTTTACCAAAACCCCAATTTAATCGCCAACATTGATATAACGCTCAGCGCTGCTTAACCCGCGTCCGCGCAAAAATAAAGCCATAAATCTTAAGTTTTTGCCCGCACATCCGTCAAAGAAAGATATTTCCCCCGCGTACAACCTGTGGCCGAGTCACGCATCATCGGTTATGTGTGCTTTGCCATGCGAGTGAGTTTGTACGAGAGGTGATTGATGCCAGGAGGCGTCCTAGCCTCCGAGCTGGATGGAAAGCTCGAGTATTCTTGAATTTCGCTTCGCGTTTGAGTTAGTACGTTGGGATTTTGCGCTATGGGATCGGGATGGGAGCGCGAATCTTCCTTTGCGATCCGGCAGGTGAATTTGGAGGGTAACGTTTTAGAATTTCCATTGTGATTTAGCGACGGTTGGTTATAGCCTGGTGATTGATGGGTGTAATGTGGGGATTTTGAATAATTATTTGGTTTATTTGAAATTTTATGGAAGCTGTAGTATTATAGGGACTTTAGATTCGGACAATTAGCTGTAATAATAATTGAGAAAATCTCGGATAAATAAGTAAATGTAGTTAATAGAACACAAAGAATAGCATTGATTAAAAAGAATGAAAATTTGATACATCTGGTTTTCATTTAGTTCACATGTGCAGTATTATCACTTAAAAATTGTTTTTGGTTAATTATTTGTAGAAATTCCGTAAATTTTTCTTCCATTGTACAAATTAAACTAAAATAAAATCAGAGGTGTAAATGCAAATTGAATCGTGAAAATATATTTTATCTGAATATTACGTACTAACAATTTTAATTTCCATTTCGTAATAAAACAGATACAATTTCAATATTAATTAAATATTTTACATAAGTTAATTCATATTTTCATGAAAATTTTACATTCATATATTTAAATTAGTTTATTTTTTCTTTAATAATAATAAAATGTTAAATTTTTGATAATATAGCGAGTTAATTATTCAAAAATTTAAATTACAATATATCAAACATATTTATTTGCAATATTTTATTCAATAGTTACCTTATTCTATATACTGACTTTTTTTATAAACTAAATAAAAATAAATCTACATCTATCTACGCAGCTATCTACAAACTTGAAAGATTTATTGTTAGCGATAAACCGAGCTGTTAATTTATGTTTTTCTGATCGAACGAGCATTGACTTTGCATGTACAGATTCTCGCTTAATAAAAGGCAACGTCAAATACAGTAAGATATCAATTAACTTTAATTGCCTATTCAAAACAGCGTGCTAACGAAACCAGTGACAAAGCTTTCATACGGTCGAACGCTCACAATACTTTTGACGTCATTGACTAGTATTAAATGACCGGAAAAAGGTACAATTCAAACCCGTTTTTTTACGGTTAGGTGATTTTAACAGCTGATCAGTAAATTTACGTTTGCAACTGTTATAAAACATTGTTTCGGCTTTCCGAAATAAAGTAATAAAATGATACAACAAAAAGAGTCAGTAATTGTTTCAATATTTTACAATTCCATTCGAATAATCCTTCTACTTTTCAAATTATCCATCATCTTTGAATAACCGTCCGAGAAAATACGGCCAATAAATATTCAAATTCAACGAGGCAATAAACATAAACGAGCATTCTTCCTCAACGGCGAGCTTTCAACAACAACAATAATAATAATTTCCTGAATCGCCGCTTCCATTGAAAGCGAGCTGCTCATTCAAAAGAGTAGGATCAGCTTGAGCGAGTCACGCCGACGCTCGGCCGCGGCTCTCCGGCTCCCTCAGTCAAAGTCCGTTTAATGCGCCTGTCATGAAAATATGTGCACACGCTGCAGCCGTGTGTCTCGCTTGAATCATGGCGCCTACCAGCTCTCGAGCGTCTTGGCAATAGTACAGTCCGGGTAAAAGACGGCGCGTGGCTGGCTGGGCTGTTTGAATGAAATCGTTTTGAAAGTTTTGCTGAATGAGCTGCCGGAATTGGCGTTAAGGTTGGCGGATGGTTAAATCTATTTTGAAGGAATCGTTATTTTTCTCTGGTATGGTGTTGGCGAAACGTGTATTTTAATTAGTATACTGATAATGGTTTTGAATAATATGTTTAAGCTAATATAAGGCAAAAAGGTATCGATAATCACAAAAATTCATTTTAATTCATTTTATTTTCTCCATTTCATCAATAAAAATTCATTTTGATTATATAATGTTATAAAATGCGGAAATCTGGTACACCGTTAAAATTTAGTTTTTTATTTTTCACGAACAAATTGCAATTACAATTATTTTCTGAAAATATACAAAATATGTGTAAATTTTTAATTTAGCTCTATACAATGCTTTTATTATTTAATTATAGAAAAGATTTTGCAAGATTTATGTTAAATAGCAAAAATAACAAATTTTTAACTATCTATGTTATAGCTTAACTCAAAACTATAACACACCAGAAAGATATTTTATTTAAGCTGAAATTTTGTTGACAACATTAAGGATTTCATATTATCTTAATTAGAAAACTTAATTAAAAAGTTCTTCGTGAAGAGTTCTTCATATATTTTTTCATTTATTTGTATAAATGTTTCAAAAATTTCATTAATATTACGAATGTTCACTCTTTTTTCTCAAAAATAAAAATAAAGATCTTACTAATTAAATTTGTTATTACATATGCAATTTTCATATTTTATATTTTTAAAATTTTAGAAATTAAAAAAATTTGATTTCCAAAAATAGTATTACAGCGAAAATTGCATATTATAGCTTAGCTATTGTTTAACAACCCATTTTGTTAAGTTTAAATATCTGATATAATCAATATATGATTTGATCTACTGAAACATTTAATAAATAATTTTTTACTAAAGTTAGCAAGAACTCGGATATTTAAATTTTAACCAACATTCAAGAATCGACAATCATCAAATACGTACACGAATAGACCTTATGCAATTTTCGCTTCAGACTGTATATTTGGCATCCTCAATGTTTCAATAACTAGGGTCTTGCTACTCTCTTGGACTCGGCACTTTTATGAATGCATACTATGTGTCGGAGATCGTTGGATTTTATTACTTTTACTTTTCTCTGATTCGCTGGAGTAGACGTTTGTATGCTACTTTCATTACAACAAATCACGTGCACATTAAGTAATTTTGACTTGTCATTTTCAATAAGTGTCTTTATTCAAGGTTTTGCAATTATTTTTATTTCAAAACTCGGTTCCTAGAGAGTATAGTTTCTATTGATTGCTAAATTTTGTACAGTGCTTTGGGAATAACAGAGCGATGTATCGCTATAAAGAATGATAAGATTAAAAGTAATCTAACCAAAAAAATTACGTGCGAAGCTTCAAGTTGTACATAAGAAAAATATTAATCTTTTCCTTGATTTAGCTGCATATCAAAAGGCATTCAGCTTTCCATATAAATTTTATGAAACATTCTAATTTTATATATAGAAAAGAATTTCCCGTCCCAGGAACTCGGATACTCATTACTAATTTTGATAAAGTATTAAGAATCTGAATTATTTGTTGTCTGAGAAAAGATTACATACGTAAGTAATATTTTGTTTAATAACGATCATTACTTAAAAAAAATGTAGCTTTCACTCTACTGGAATTTTCTCACAAAACATATATTTTTGCTTTAACCGTACGATAAAGCACACAATTATTTTTAGTGGAACACGGAAAAACAGTTTATTTACCGTCTATTTGTGATTACCTTTTGGTAAGAAAAATCCACATCGATAACTAGTTTGCAAATATTTATTTTATCCGCCCAAAGAAACTAAACAGTCCGCTCGTATTTTTAGCGCAACAGTTTAACATTTAACCAAATAGTCGGCATCAATCGGCTCGGAGCCTCGGGCTGACACGGTCCGGTGCAAAAAACAATGTTGTTTTAAGGGCCGCTGCAGTGTATTCACTGGTAACATTTTTACGCTGCCTGAGAAGCAAAGGAAAACCACAGCCAGCTGAGAAGTGGCTACTTCTCTCCGTGAATTAACAGGTCTGGCTCGCTTTTTTTTCTGCGATTTTTCACTCGGCAAGCCCGACTGAGCTACCAGCGACGAGAACGTTGTACAAAAATAGCAAAGAGAGAAAAAAAGGCAGCGCGCTTTCAGCTCCTTCGTTTTTTCCACCTACTCTTTTTCCCCGCCTTATATATAAGTGTACGTGTGTATATATATATATATATATTCCAGACTGCGGCGACGGCAGCCTCCCTTGTTTGTGTCTACTTGCCTCTTTCGCGCCTTCATCCTCGACTGGCTCTCTGGCTTTTTGCTCGAGTCAGTGTTCCCCTCTTGTCGC
>UELX01004187.1:0-19188 GCA_900480035.1 Eupelmus urozonus
TGTCTCGACAATCTCGCCCTCTATCTACTTGAACCGACACAAAAAAAAGTCGTAACCCAACAAACTTCCCGACTACACAAACCCACCCGGCATTCCTCCCATCACCCACTAAACAAAAAAAAAAAATACTCACCGGATCCTGAACCATAACGCCCTGAATAAGCGGCGCCAAAATACTGCAAACGTTCGCCGCAGCATTAGTGAAGCCCATCAGCGGCCCGGCGAAGTTCGGGCTGAGATCCATGTGATTGGCGTGGTGGCCACAGTAAATGGCGATATTACCAGCCACAGCCATTATGAGAATACCAACTGCGAAGAGCGGCTGGTCGGTGGCGACGAAGCCGAGGCCGATGAGGCAGGCAGCCGGGAAGAGCTCGCCGAAGGTGTTGCAGATCATGCGGGAGGTGCGGGTGCTCAGCTTGTTGGTGCGGATGGCCCAGTCGGAGGTGAAGCTCACCGGGAAGCTGAGCAGCCAGGCCGCCAGGTAGGGCAGCGAGGACATTACGCCGTTCTGTGGAGGGTAGAGAGGGAAGGTTAGTTTGAGGAAGTGTGGGGTGTTAGGGACGCGCTGAATGTTGATGATTTTTTGGAAAGTATGTTGTGCGGTAGAATGATTGTCGGTGGATTCTAATTCGAGAAACACTCTAAGTAATATTATATAAAAGATCGGCATTTCATAAGAGTAAGACTCGATTTGAAACTTTGTAAGCTTATTATTAAAGTTAAAAATTAGTGTTATTTTGAATTTTGTGTGGTTATCTATTTTAAATTTTGTTAAAAACCAATTATATAATTTATAGATTTAGGGGATAGACTGTAAAAAAATCATTTTTTTTTTTAATTTGCTTTATTTTTATATATACTTTTCAATGATACGAGTCTCATAAATCTTTCTTAACACGTTGGTAATAATAATTGCTCGAAAAACTCCTATACCAAACATTCCCTACTACTTCACATTTTCCCAAACTTCAGCAATTAATCACCAAATTTCGCATCTCAAACACGCGCTCGCGAGGCCCGCATCCTCGTTCCTAAATATTAAAAATATAAATCACCGCTCGCATCTGCTCGCCCTCGGCATTAATATTCCACGATCAAACGCTTTTGATTTTCGCGCACACATATACACACAACTAAAACCCTTGACCGTGATCGCATGTTGCTACTTGGCAATGCGCGCCGCGTGCATCTCTGACTTATCGAACCTTCGGACGCGCGGATATGTATATACCTACACGTGTACTACTCGCAGGTGGATGAGGAAAATTCGTATATAGTGCTGAGCTTTTGGAAGGCAATGCACGGGTTTTATTAACTCGGCGCCTTGTTTACTTAGGCCTTGCGCAGCGCGAGGTCGATGCTACTGCTCTGTTATTGATTATTATGCAAATTTTGTTTTTTTATTTTTGTGTGCGCGTATTGAATAATGTTGAAGCATGGGGATATGGACTATGTCAGATTTAAAGTTTGTATTTAACAACAGTATTGAAGGAGCTTGTAAAGAGGTTTGGAATATTAAATCGGTTTGATACGTAGACAGTTCAATTGCGACGCGCAATTTATGAAGTCTTTTGATACCGATCGCATCGAGCAGTTCTTTTTATTTGATGATGATTAAATTTATTGCTAGTATTATGCAGCTAATCTTTGACTTTTCGTGATCTCTATAATGATAAATAGTATCAGCGTTTGGAATATTTTACTTGATTTTGAAACTTCAAGCTAATTGAGAAATGATTAAGTGCGCTTTTCTTGCGTTGAACATAAAATATAATTATCAAATAATTTACAAATTAATAATTAACAGATGTTCTTTTATATTAAAGAACACGATAGATAATTAAGTTATATTTGATCGATTTAATTAATCCAAGTATCGTGTGTAATGAACTATACTTTATCAAGCTACTACTTGATATCTACATATAAAAATCTTTAAAATTAAATCTATATATAAAAAAAGTCGATTAAAATTTTCAGAATTCAAGGATAAGATAAACGAACACTTCAATTTTACTATTGAAAGAAAATGTGAATCACTATTTATATCAACTAATTTTCGAGAATCAAACACAAAACATCCCCGATCGGCAATCTATCTCGGATGCCGATCGGCCCGGCGAAAGTCGTTAATTACGCGATCGCACTGATACCGAAATTATCGCTGCTACGTCATTTTTTAATTACGAATTATAATATCAGTTAACTCTTCCCTTCGAAATCTCGAGAATGATCTTATCGATGACACGTGCAAAATTCTTTCGCAAGAGAAATACCAGTACGCGCCTTCGTTGACATGCGAATTTGATTTTCAATAGGTATATATGAATTTGAATGTATCTATCAGCTTTGAGATAATAAGTACATAATATATAGGTTCTATTATCATTTTGAATTATATTTTATTTTAGATTTAAGAGAAAGAATTATCCGTATACTGGCTATCAGATAACGAAGTACTTTGTTATTTTTATCAAAGTCTTATTTTACATACTTACAAAATAAATTGCAGATAAATGTTAAAAATCAATTATGCAATATAGATAAATATTTCATGATCCGCTGAGATGAAGATATAAAATGTGTAATTTACATTTTTGAGAGAGGATTATAAATAAGTAGCATCCGTCGTGACGACTATGTCCATGCTAAGAGTGCGTTGAACTCGAATTCATATCCATGAAACTTAGCGATACGTAACATTTTATCTGATTATGAGTAAAGTAGTAATTGAGTCTGTATAATCTTTTTTCTGCCATTGATTTAATCGTTTACCCTTATTTATTTAAAAATAAGAAACTTTTCGTACACGTCTCAAACGAGGTGAAAGGAACTTTTGAATTGATTCTTTTAAAATTATTTAAAATCCTCGCTCCTAAATTTCGTATTCTTATAATTTGATTAATTATTAACAAATATGAGAATTAAAACTTACGCTTGTAATGTCGTATTTGAGAACTTTCTCCATGTAAGTGGGTATTTTGGACAAAAGCAGCCAGAATCCCCAAGCCTGCGAGCACTGGGCTACCAAAAGTGCCCATACTGGTACCGACGTCAGAATAGACTTCCAAGGTGTCGACATAGGCTGTAATACGCAGGAATATTAACATAGTTAGATTAAAAAATTTATTAATTTAATATTTCTGGCAAAAATAGAAAAAATGAAATTATATCTAATTAAGATGAAATATATTTTTGATGAAAGGAATATAGCAGCTTTTAAATAGTAATTACTATCTTCCTTGATAGCATGAAACGTATCTTAAACGTTTTAGAAGAAATAAAAAAGACTTATGAAGCATCGAAAATATTTTACTACTAATATTAAACGTTTATAAATAGTTTATGATTTAAAACATTAAAAAACGTGATCCTATTTGCAAGTTAATATTGAGAAATATGCATAAAATATGTTCACGAAAAGTTTTCAAATCCTATACAAGAGCTTTTATAAAAAAATATCAACGTTTATTAAACGTTCTCGAAACATTTACGTTCAAGAATATTCTTTCAAATATATTCCTTCCATCTTTTATAACTTTATATCAAAATTCACAAAAAGCCTTTTATTTTCTTGTCAAAAACTTTTTTAAAAAGTCATTAAAAAAATCTCACCTCGGTAGTTTCAACGACACCGAGACTGCTCTCGATGTACTGCTTCTCATCTAGGGCAATGTTAGGATGCTCGGACGGAGATTCACGGCCAAAGAAGTGCCAGGTGATGGACCAGATCAAACTGACAAGACCCCAGAAGTAGAAAGAGCTCGGCCAGCCGAGACCCGAGTCTGACAGCAGACCCGAGCTTAGCAAGGCTATTACGTTGCCGATCCAGCCGCCAGAGTATACAAATGATGCTGTAATTAAAGTTAGATGAAACTATAGTGTATTCATTTAAATTTTCATTCATCAGTTTGTCAAGTTAACGGTCAAGTTACTTTTCTTTTCTGTTTTACAACTTACTAAATCTTCCTCGCTCCTGCAGCGGCACCCACTTGCCCAGCAAACAGTGGAGAATCGGCGGCACGAAGCCCTGACAGAGACCAGCGAAAATACGGCAGCCACAAACCAGCATGAAACCACCATAACGCGCCGACACGGGAATCATTATGGTAGATATGGCACAGAGGCAGGTCGTAACGCCCAGCAGCTTCTGACCACCCCAGCGCTGGACCACCACGCCGGCGGGGATGTGCGTGATAACGTAGCCCCAGAAGAACGAGGACAGGATAAGGTTTTGTTTTGGTTGGTCCCACTGAAAGCTCTGCGGATGGGAGAAGTAGATTTTATTATTGCTTACTCAATGAGGGAAGTTTTGAAGTAATCACGTTGGAAATATGTAGATTTTTATGTGATAAACGTAATTTTCCACTTTGTGTAATTCATATGAGATCAATAATTTCTTATCTACTCTATTTACTTTTTCCCTCATTTTTTAACTGAGATGAACAAATATTTAGATGGAAATTATAATAAAAACTGTGGTGGAAATAAATAGTTATAGATAAATGTAGATCCAACGATAGATAAAATATAAATTTTAATCCTTCGTAGTGTCGTTGGTAATCTCGGCTACTATCTACTTCAAGTGGGTTAGGAAACGTTCAAAGTATTTATTTGATAAAGCAAGTATAAAACTTTTTAAAGAATTTTCTTTGGAATTTTCATTGCTTGTTCAAAAGATTAACGTCCGTTTATTTGCTGCTCACTTCCATCAATTAGCTGTTTTTTCAAACTCATCGTATTAATCAATTATGAATCAACAAAGTTGTTCTCTCGTAATTCAGAAAAGATCTCACTTCCAAAAACAAACACTGACGTGTGAAAAATCGGTTAGAAAAAAATTACTAACAATTTCGCTAAATTACAAAATAACATAAAGCAAAATCTTCACTTCATGCACGTCAAAGGATAACAAATTTCCTCGAGTTCCCGGACAATAACGGGAAAAAAGCACGCGCGATATTCGGCGTACGTGCGGACTAGTGCATACCTCGGGATTCTTTTCAGATGTCATGGCGACGAGTGTGACGGACATGCAAACTCTCATGGAGTAGCAGCAGAGGAAGCCGCAAGTCATCAGGAGCGCCTGGACGTGCCGCACTCCGAACGTCGCTGAAAACACGAGAAATCATTTTTATAATATTTTTATGGAGATTGAAGGACTTTGTAATGAAGCGGTTTCTTGATGGCCTGTTTAATTATTGTTGACATTTAGCGTTTGTTAAATCGCGTTTTAAGTTCATTTGGACAAATTTTTATTTGTTTCATTTAATTGCTTGAGAACTCGCGGTTCTTTTGTATGAGAAATGTGTATACTGACAATATAAATAATTAAGTGCAGGGATTAAGGAGTAAATTTTAACAAAACAATACTTGATATCGGAATTGATTTTCATAAAATATCAGTTTTAATAATAAGATCAGCGATAAAATTATTATTTTTAATAAAAAGTTTACTCAGATTAATATATTGATAAAATCAGGCAATGTTTACGTAAGGGGAAAAATTTAGCATATCAATATCTAACGATAAAGAAGTTTAAAATAGTACCGAACATCGTCAGAGTAGATATAAAAAAGTGTTATTTTTAAAGCCTCGGCCGATAGTCATGTGCACCAAAAGCGGAAAATCTACGTCTCGAGACCGAAAATCCGCTGCGATCACGTGATCGAGAGAACATAATGGCATTTTATCGGTGTAACCAATGCGGCTTATCCGGCTGATGATTGGCAATTTCTTTCTGCAAATCGTTAAACAAGCCAAGTCAATGCGTCAATAGTTTTCTTCCCGATAACATTTCGGCCAAAACTAAACGCTTTAAAGATTAGTTTTGTTTCCATTTCATAATTACTTTTTCATAGTTTCTTTAAACTTATAAAATTCACGCATCTGATAAAACTAAACTAATCAATTCAATCACATTAAAAAAGCTATCCCCCGTCATCACATCATAATTTTCTAGTCTTTTCCTATCAACATCAGATAAAGCTTATCAATCAAACCTCCCAGCAACTAATCCCCATCGCGAACCTCCTCATAACTTCCTGTCAAGCCCACCGATATCCCATCACAATCCCCATTCCTCCAAAGGCCAGCGCTCAACCATCCATCCACATCCTCGACCAAAAACGCCTCCAACTCCTTTTCCGATCGCCATTGATCGGCTCTTGGCCTCGCTTACCGATCGCGCCGCATTGGGTCAAGCGCACAGCGCGCGCACCTCACGTACGCCGCCGCGGCTCTATAGAATTTCCAGCGAGCGAAGTAAGCCAGGCGAGATAAGATTTCGAAGATCGCCGATCTAGCTCCAAGTCGACGCCGTGTCACGTGCACTCGCGATCGCCAAGCTCGTGCGGCAAACAGATCGGTGTGATTATCGCGCGATCTGAGAGCTAGCTTTTTTCCTCTCGAGGTGCGACATGATTTTGGGATTTTTTTTGCTGATTTGAGGAGGTTTGAGGTGGTGGGGGTTTTGGAAATTAGGGTGGGTTTTTGGATTGGTTAAAATTGGGTGGTTTAAGTGTTGGGATAAGGTTTTCTGTTTTTAGGATTGTTGTTGATTGAAGTTGGAGTTTATTGAGGGAATGGCGTTTAATATTTGCTTTGGCTATTCTTTCTTGTAGTGGATTGTCTTAGTATTTATTGATAATGAGATTTAGTTTGTATTTCGATTCTTTATAATATGTACTCTTATCAATGATGATTTGTTATCAATTCGGATGAACATATAATAATTATTAACATCAGAATCATCCATTAGTTTACTACATTAAGTGCTGCTACATATAAATAAATCTAGGATTAGTATACCTATGACGCACGAGATAATAAGTAATTCATTAATGGCTTAGATATATTAGCGGATTGTTGTGATGATGACAAATTGGAAAAATTCAGATCGCTAACAATTCTAACATTCTAAAGCAGCTCCTGTCAATAATGTTCAAGTTTTGTAAAGAGAGAGAAAGATTTTTTAAAGATTATTTATCTATCAGCAGACAACTTAATCACTGACATATCAGTCAATCATTTGTATTGAAAAAAGACGCTTGCTGTCTAAGACAGTTATGACTGCATTATGTAATGACATGAATAATGTATTTAATTTTTATAGATTCATTAATGCCAATGTTATTAGAAGAAACATTGTAGAAATCAGTTTTCATAAAAACAACTAAAATGATTATTTATTAAATTCTTTTACAGAAAAATCATAAAAATGATATTTTATTAAATTTAATGACTGCTGGCATAATTTTCAAACTCTCATATTTTATTTAGCTATAAATTAATAATTATCATCCTTTTGAAAAATATTTACTTTATCAACAATAAAAAGAATCCGTTCCAATTAAAACTCGATCGCAACAAAATCAATTTCCCAATGAAAAAGTCATCACCTATATAGTCCAATTTTAAAATCTTTTCATTATCTCACCATCGGTGCACGGCATACTTTTTGCCTCACGACTCCCGATTAACAATCGATAAACCAGCTAGCGCAAAATATTTGTTAACGCTTTATCGTTCATCGAAAAGCAGCATTCCTCCTCCCCACAACGAACAATCTCACAAATCCCTCAAATACCCTCAACAAATTCGTTATCACCTTACACTAAACCCCCTCTATATCCTGCCCAATGTCTTCCTCCACCTGAAGCCAGAATAATCAAGAATGACTCAATCGCTTCCGATTCACCCGAAGCGCGCGCGTGTCCGCATAATAATCAACTTTTTCCATTTTCGTTGCTTTTCATTGCCGACCTCGCGCGCATATAATTGGCACTGAGCTGCGCCTTACGCTCCTTCCTATGATAGCAGCTGCACGGAGGCCGGACCGGATAAACATCGATCGGCGGCGCGCGCGCAAACACAGGGCAAAACAAAAGCGCGCCTTATCACGCGCTGAGGTGCATATGTGACCGTGGACCTTTCTGCATTGTGTTTTTTTTTTATTGCCGGAGGTCGATCAAAATTCTGAGATGCGCGAGGATGGTTTTAATCGTTGTGTAAGAGAGGAATGCGATAGTTACGTGTTGTGTTTTTCTTTCGAGGAGGAGTTCGGAATGCGCGTGATTCGGTGCAGGTGTTTTTTAAATTGTTGGATTTGCGTTTTTATTGGGAGCCGGTTTGCTGCGGTGGCTATTGTTTGAGCTTTGGGAAAGAGACTTGAGAACAGTTATGGTCGATATATTATCGATAATTTATGGACATTAACGCGGAGAATTATGTTCTTACGAGCGTTTGTACGTTTTATGCGTGGTTTTCACAAGATCGTAAATTTTAATGAAAACAAAAGTCAAGAGTGTTGATTCATGCTTTAATTGCGTTGACGTATGGTAAAAGATAGTTTTTTTAGTTTTGGAAAAAATAAATAAATATATTCGAATATCAAATAGTGAAATCAGAAATATTTTTCAAATTTATTAAAACTAATTTAAAATCTAATCACTTAAATAAATATTCCATAAATGATTGACGGAGATTACTGCTTCCTGTAGTAATACAATATATTGTAATGACTGATAAGGATTTCGAAAAAATATGTAACAATTGAATTTCTAGAATTTGAAAGTGTATTTTTTGCATCATTTTGGGTAAAAGTACCACTTAATCTCTCGCGGCCGGAAATTGAATGTGGCACTTTTACCTAGGTACTGCAAAAAATAGCAAATGCAACTCGGGAGGTAATTCTTTACCCCCCGCGTGGCATAATCTACTATTAATTTTTACTTTACACAAGAAATATACACTTATATTGAGTATCAGATAGTTCTGAAAAAAATTATGACTAAAAATGTAATCCAACGGTTCTCCTATCCGTAAGACTTTCTAGGATAATTTACGATAAAAAGAGTAAATTATTTTTTATGTTTAGTCAGATATTTCTGATAAAAATGAATGATAGACTAAACATTTTTATTATTGAAAGTTTCATAAGAAAAACGAGTGCAAAAAATATTGAATTTTTAAATACGCAGATAAGTGAAAGCGTATTCGTACAATTTATCTTATTTTTTATCATTACTGTACTTATAATATTTTTAAAAACTTTCTCAAATCATAGACAACAGTAAATAAGATGTGCTAAAAAATATTTCTTGTTTAAGAAAAATTTTTGTAAATAGACAAGTGCTACAAATGATGAAATAAGTAATTATTCATAAAAATTGCTTATCTGTATCAACAATTACTTTTAAAAATTAAACATATCTTTGATTTTCCATTACTTCAATTGTATTCCAGGTGATTTGCAGATAAACGTTTGCTATCGGCGATTCATGATTTTAAGTGTTTTATCTTCTTATAGTTCACACACAAAGGTTCATAAACAGAAAATGACTATGTTTTTGTAACTTCGTTAAAAACGAAAGTTTTTATATACAATTATGAAATCACAGTAACGCTAACTTTCCTATATTAAAAATAAAAAAAGTTACGATAAGATTGAAAACGGGTTTTTTCAAAATTGGTGATAAGAATTTATAATGAAAAGTTTTACGAACTTTAATGATCTGTTAATACATAAGAAATAACAAAAATCTTTTAAGTGTTTACTTTTAGTAAAAAATATTGAAAATTTACTTATGAATAAGGAAAACTTACATATAATATTTGGAATATTTATCTCATAATTTCAATTAATATATAAGCAAATATTAATACACATAAGTAATATTTTCCAATCAAATTCAATGCTAAATATTTACAGTTTTCCTCATCAATTTATTAATTTTTCTTTTCGCCACATCAGGAAACAGCCATCAAGAATCCACCGATCAAAAAGATCATCACAACTACAAACATTAACATTACGACATCGAAATATCCGTACAAACATTCACACTCAAACTTTCATTAAACTTCCCAAAACAATAACACCAAACAGACACAAAGCCCAACTAAAGTGAGTTTACCTTGCGGCTTCTGCGGCGATATCTTCATGTTCTCCGCAATGGAGACCCTTCTCACAGTGTGCGGCATCTTGACTCTCAATCCTTTCCGTCGAAAAATCCAAAAAAACAAAACCTTCCTCTATCCAAAAGCAGAAAAGCAATCCTAAAAATCCAACCGATCAAACTATCCCGATCGGCGTTGGTCGTCGGGCGCGCGGATGGCGCGCTGATCGTGGCCGCGCCGTGAGCGCGCGCAACACAATTCACAAGCTGACGGCGATCGGAGTGGAAGAGAAACCAGACGGACTCTCAGGGATCAGTTGGGATCCGGCGTCGTTTTTATGCGCGCGCGTACGCCGGCTAAATCGCCCCCGCTTTTTGGCCCCCCGCGCGCGAGCCCGAGGACGCGCGATCGCCAATCTAACGCGACGCTATATATATGTACTCGACTTTCTTTGCGTGAATCGAACGCATTGCCATTCCGCGTGCATCTGCCGACAATGTCGCGTGCGCCGCGAATTTTTGTTTTCGATTCGTGCGCGCGCGTCTTTAGATCGAGGAGAAGGTTTTTTCATTCAGCGATCGGTATTGAGAGGGGCTGCAGCGTTGATCAAGTTTATAGATCGGCACGTGCACTTGTGTGGATGTTGAATGAGGTTTTTTGTTAAAGTAAATAGAATTGAAGGTATTTGTCAGAGCTTCGTTTAAAAATGTTTGTTCTTTTTTTACTTTTGTATAAATGGATTTTTTTGTTTGGATTTAAAAATTAATTAGATTACGATAACTACTTGAATAATATTTTAATGCACAATTATTCGCCGTATCTCTTATATTTGTACATGAAATAAAAACTAGTTATTTACGTTGCATAATTTAATTTTAATTTTTCCTTCGAAATCGAAAAAAACGGATTGAAGGAAAATTATTAAATGTTGAAGTTTCTTTTTGACGTCATTTTGTACATGTATAATATCGCTTGACGTCACGTTAATGAAACTTTCTAATTGTTTATCCTCATTAATTTTAGAGGCATTTAAATTATCGTTAAAGTATAATGCTAATTTATATAAATATTTTCAAAAATTATAAAAAATAATAGTCAAAGAAATATAAGTAACAAAATCATTCATGTCAAGATCATGTTGATTATTGATTGCAGTAGCTGCTGTATACAACATAATAACATAAGCGTAAAATCACTCTATCTTAATTTTTCATATTTTATACATGTATCATATTCTGTACATATCTATACGTTAATTAATATCTTTGTTTATGTCTAGCAGAATAAACGCTCGATTATTTAAAAATCTCTCAATTACATTTAAAGCACTCAAACGTACTGTTATTACCGACAAAGTAACGTTTGCATCGAAAGATAAAAAGATATCCGCGAATCCTTTCCTTATCCAGCTCACTGATCCAATTACACGCCGACCTGTCAGGCGGGATGCTTCTGATCTATCAAAATTTACGACTACAAAGACAAAATTTGATCGACCAATGCACGATGACCCACAACGCAGCGCGGCCTTCGAAAATAAAATTGAGATTCTGTAATTTGATTTAAAAGAATTATTAAATGTTGTAAAGAGAGATATACGATTATATTGAGGTAAATGTACTAATAAATTGTTAGAAAGCATAAATTTAATTACTCGATAACCACTGTGTTTCACATAAATTAAAATTTTATTATTGTTTACAGAGCCCATAACCAAGAATGACATTTTTTGGAATCTAATCTTTATAATGTTATAGTTCAACCAGAATCCAGTATTATATAAAGCTGCATTGTTCGATAATTTTTACGAACATTGTTATAGCAAAACAATGCTTATTGTTAAATATACATACGGTTTTAATTTAGTAAGAAAAACGTTTTAATGAAAATAATGTAAATAAATTTTAAGAAATCATTTTGTTGAAATTCTGATTATTTAATTTTTTTTTTTTTTTGCAGAAAAAATCCAATCGATAATTTAGGTTCTGTCTTATAACAGTCATGAACTTAAAACTTTGCTATCTTTCTCTAATACTAAAAATGACTTGCTCTTACGTACTAGAAATATGTTCATAACTTTTCAAATGTCGAATCGCCTTTTTACGATTGGCCTTCATTATTTAACCACGCAGTGCGTCGTGAAGTTTCTTCGAACATTTCAATGTCTTATTTTTCCAACACTGCTATCAGAGCATAGGAAACTAATATTTCTTAATAAGTCATTTAAAACAGTTACAAAACTATATCTAAATTGCATAAATTAGTACCAAATAACTAATTATATACAGAAAAAGTTTATAAGAATATATATAAAAATAATGTTTATAGGAAGTCAGGTAAAAATTCGCAATTTTATCCCTAATTTTGTTCCATACATAAGCCCTATCTTCTTCTCTCTTATTCTTATACATTTATCTGTTTCGTATCATAAAAGTATCCACCCTAAATCTTCTTTTCAAAAGAATTCTAATAATGTGCATCGAATTCATATTTTAGAATTATTTTTTGTGCTCGCAATGTTAACGAGTGTACAACCAGTTATGATTTGCACCGGCATTCTTGCAGACTCCCATCGAGAGTCGCATTTTTTTTATCGCGTCATCGCCTCCTTATGCGTTTCTTGACTCTCATTAAGGATAAAATGTACTTACTTGCATTTTCAAACAGCAAAAGTCTCTCGTAATATGATCGTTTTTACTGCTTTAAATATAATAATACAAAATTTAATTTTCAATTAAGTAAACTACATGATATACAAATACAGTTTGGCAGATGATGAATAAGGTCAAGGTGAGTACTGGCAAACAATTCTAGAAAACTTTTTATAAAATATTTACTTCAAGACCTTGATAATTTATTGTATGTGAAGCAACAATTTTCGATTTCCATCCTAAATCGCTTGTTTATCTGAGGATTTACGATTCTTTTAACTGATGACTGCCATAAATCTTGGATTTGTTATTGTAAAGATAATATGAGATGTAGAAAGTAGCCAAATGATTGAGTAAAATTTGTATTTAAATCCGTTTATTGTATCTTTTAAAGGAATGGGAACATTGCGTCACTATAAAGTCTAATAGTTCATTAAACAAATAATTTACGTATGGGAAGGGTTTTTCTTCTCATTTAGCTCTGTCCACAATCACATGAGTTAAGAATGGAGTTTATACACATGATGTACGTTGGATATGTGAATAAATAAATTTGGTACTCCGTATGTAAAGGTCGATTTCGCATATTGCGAATAAAAAATATTTATGCTAAATTTTGCTTTGTACAAGTCGAATAAAAAATAGGCTATGATTCATGAGCAAGAAGGTGATTTCTACCTTGCATGGTCTTTTTACCCGTGCTTCGCTTTTTTTTGCACTTTGCCATAACACAGGTTTCGTTTAAAATTTCTTAATTTGTATACTTTTTAAAATAAGGAAATTAACAATTTATGAAACTTCAACTAATAAAATATACACAAGTTAGTAGAAATAATAATTTTAAATTTATCATTACTAAAAAAAATCTAATGTCTTACTTTTTTCGGCTAAGGTCACAATAGTAAGGATAATAAATACGTCAATAGTACTGAGATTATCATTCGTTTTATTATACAGGAAGATTATAAACCATAAACAAAGATTACAAGAAAACAATCCTGCAACGTATGGAAAAATTATCGGGTATCTTCCACAATCGGATAGGAAGTGGGTTAAATCGTTTGTATTCTTAGAGATAACATCAATTCTATGTATGCTTAATTTTGCAAACTTTACAAAGCAAAATTGTTTTTGAATTTATTGTTTCCACTATTTTGCAAAGCATTTTTATCTACAATGAAATAATTCATATTTAGGCCTTATGATATTAAATTAAAGTAATTTTCCACTTCCATACGATAATAAGTATTATTAAATATCCAATATTATTATTTCCAATACTAGTATAATAATGAAAGTTGATACAACTCGAGTTCAAAATCTAACAAGACTTTGTATTAAAGTATATAACAAAAAAAGAATTTATACCGAATCTAAAAAATTTCTTTTTCATTTTCTAAAATACTTTTTAAGTAGTTCTTTTTATTTGTACCTCAGGACTTTTCAACTGCATTTCAAAATTTTGTGCGATGTTTACAATATGAAACTGGAATAGAAAACTGTTCTAGAGCAAAAGAAAATTTTATTTCATGTACAGTGAAAATATATATTGAATTGGTCTAAATATTCCAAAAACATTTAAAACGATTGAATTACGGCTTTTACATTAAACATATTTTAAAAATATTTTGAAAATTTTTTGCTGTAGGAATTCATATTTTTAAAGATATTAATAAATAATTGATTTATTTTAAAACTGAAGTTACAAGTATTTATAATAAATCAATTTCATGAAATTAAAAATAATTTCCTTATTAATAAAAGTGTCTATATTCATTTTAACTTTATTGTTTATCGCAATGTTTCCACCGTTGTTTTCCATTTAAGCATCGCAATTTTTACGACCTACACATATCTTCTCGCATAATAATAAATATGAAAGAACTACTGTAATATAGAAAAGAATGTAAAATGTGTACAATCGCGTCCATGAAAAACATTTTTATTTAAGGAAACGATCTCGTTCCGCGTTATCGCGACAACAAAAGCGTGGAATTTGTCGCACGTCGGCCGATCTACCAACGGTCACGTGATCTACACTGCCGCAGATAAACGCATAAATAAGAGATCGTAATCGGCGGTTCAGGAATTACAGAGCTTTCAGCTTATACTCAAGTAACGGTCTAATGGGAAATATTTAGGGGAAAGCAGAAATAGTTGTTAACATTTTTAGTAACTTATTTTTATTTATTATTATAAGATATTAATAAATATTTATATGGCTTGTTAGAACTATTATTTTCAATAAGAATAACGCTTTTATTATAATTATTTAATAAAATAAGAAAGAATAATTCACTATAACGTAATTCAATAAAACTTTTTTTTACTAACAACTATAAAGAAAGCAGAATAAGAATTTTGAAGTACGGTACTATCTTAAAAGCCTTTATTATACACTCATTTTAGACACATTTTAAGTATTAAAATTTGGCTTGAATTTTTGAAAAGTTTTAGAATGTCAATTTATATCTGTAATGTATCTGTATGTAATGTCAATTGATTTTATCAATTGTCTCGAAGCCGATAAAAATTTTTTTAATTATCCTATTTTGAGTACTATACTCACCTAAGGCTACAATATGCTATATATGTTATACTAATTTAAAAAATTAAATGAATCTTACGTCTTCGATAAAATCTGGATTTTCAAAAGATAATTAATCAGTTTTTCGTATTTTCGAGAACTAAACGTTTTAACATTTTAAAATAGACGCTATGAATGATTTGAATTCTAATACTTCTCCGATTACAGAACTAAATACGAACAATATCATGACCATATTTTTAAGGTAAACTCTTTTCTGTTTTTGCAAACTAATAAAACTTACGAGTTATATACTAAAAGCTTAGAAACTTGAACAGGAGTCGAGATATCATCTTCTCCTACTTCCGTTGTTTGTAAAAAAAAGTTAGAAAACTAGATTTTAAATTATTGGAAATGAAAAAACATTATTTATTTTTATAAATGTACTCTATTTTAATTATTTTATTACTTATACTTCTCACATATATTTTAAATTATCTGTCATTCTATAGGTAACTTTCACGGTATAACTTAATAAGTTCAGTGTTTATAATTTTATAAAATAAATGATTTTATGTTAAGTAAAGTCAGAATCATAAAAAAGTGATTTGAAGTAAAATATATTTTAATTTTAAATATGTACATATATAAATGGTGGTTCGCATTCGAAAAAATATTTTTATCAGGGTGTTCAATTTTTAAATTTTTTAATTATCAAATATTTACAACTTCACTAGGATGAAATAAGATAATTAGTAGGAATTTTGAAAAAAGTTAAAAGGCCAGAACGCTTCTGCGCATGTGCTAAGCTTGAACTAAGCTTACAGAATTCGATCCCTATTACCGATATTGTCAATTTACCGTGTTATTCCAGGGGTAAATTGTAAACTTTTTAAAATAATTATTCAGATCTATAAACTCATCTTACTTTAAAAGTCATACCTATTCATAGCATATTATTTCAAAATATAATTTTATTACGTGATAATGAATAATCACGTAATAATAAAATTTTCAACAAAAAATTACGGAAATTATAAACATAGAAAGATATATTTAAAGTATGTTAGTATAACAAACTACAATTCTGTACCAGAGTAACATAAATAAGTTTATTTATGCATGGTAACGGTAAGATATATAGAATTTCTGCAGCTGAACATAATACTCGTATAACTTTCGAATGTAATTTTCTATTATAGTGTTTGAAGCAAATACGTATATGTATTTTAAAATAAACTACTGAAAAAATGTCAAAGAGTTTAAAAAATGAATCGAAAAATTTTGAAAATATTATTTAAAGTATATTGCATAACTTAAAGTCACTACAATAAAAAATTACTTTAATAACTAAATACTACAACATCTCGAAACACAGTTTATACTACTTTATACAAATTTTACAGAAAAACAATTTTTCTTTTCATATTTCTTAGGGTTACAAACGCACGCACACACACGTTTTACAATGTACACTAATACAATTCTGTCCTCCCATTTATACTAATAAAATTATTGATTATTACGATTAAAATTTTTCAAAAACTAACTAACTGTTATTTTTGTTAAAATTATAAACTTCATTCAAACAGAATAAATACTTTAAACTTGCAAAAACTTGATCTAATTATAATGTTCATCACTCAACTATACTATTACGTTGCCGCCACATTGGAAATTTGAGTTGAAGTCTGAGGATCGACTATAAATTCGAGCCTTTGAGTTTCCTCCTCTTCAATCATCTCAGGTAGAGATAGGGTTGTCGGTTCTCCAGTTATAGAAATGACCGAAACTCGAGCTGGTCGAACACCAATCTCCTGGACCTCTGAAGAATTCCACGGTTGGATATTAGCTTTACCAAAGACGACGAAGGCCAAATTTGATATAAAGTAAATGGCTGCTGTGATGTAGAAGACTATATGCCACTTCGATATGTCTTTCTGTAATTATGTTGCAAATATATGTTTATTAATTTTATATCATTAATTTTATTTATTTTTTTAAACTAAGTCAAATTGAATTGATCCAGTTGCTTTAATAAATGACGTAAGATATTCTTAATTTTAATATTATCTAATTTTAATAAGCTATAGAATAAAGATGAATTCGTGCATCACTTATTACTCTTTGATCAACGTAATCATTAAAATTTTCAATAAATAAGCTGTGTCAGCAGAAGAGTATATCATTTATAATAATTATAATATTTATAGTCATATAGAAGTCATCAATTACCTCATTACTGACAATTACACCGCAGACCAGAGGTGCAACTATTCCCAGAATATTCGCCATACCATTAGTTATAGACATCATTGGTCCTGCGTAATTGGGACTGAGATCAATGTGGTTAATCTGAAAACCACAGGTGATACCGCAGTTAAAACCAACCGCCACTACAAGAATTGCCACGACAACCACCTTATCGGTGGTATTTGTTAAGCATAGCACAATCAAAGCTACACCAGGTATCCAGAGTCCGATGCTGTTTGAGATTTTTCGTACCGCCACTACGGATACGCCCTTACGCAGGGCAAAATCAGCGAGGTAGCTGATAGGGAAGCCAAGGAGCCACATCGCCAGATAGGGTAAAGCTGAGATGCCACCGCTCTGAGAAAGACAATGACTTAATTTTATATATATATACAATAAATTCTTAAAAAGTTATAAATAAAAGTTATAAAATCAGACAGAAAATATCAAACAAAATTGTACCTTCATGATATAATTATAATAAACGTCGAAGGACTTAAATAATATTAGTATTAAATTTATGATACTAATTTAATAATTAATAGAAGTGTTAGTAGTAAATGTGACGCATTTACAAGTTACCACTTTTTAAAGCATCAAGCTATTAATTTTATTCAATACATTTTTTACATATTTTACTATAGTAAAGTTTACGAACTTTAAAAAATATGCCATTTAAAGAAAGTCGCTTATGCGCGCTTTTTCGGGGAAAAAGGGGACATTATCGTTAAGGAGACATTGAAAAACTTACACTCGATATGTCAAAATCTAGGACATTTTTCATATAAGTTGGCATTTCTGTAAGAAGAGTATAAAATCCCCAATTATGTCCACAATGAACTATGATCAAAGCCCACATTGGCAGGGAAGTTATGATCGATTTCCATGGAACTTTTGGCTTCTGAAACAATAAAAAAATGTAATATAATATCATTTTTATAAAATATGTGCAAACTAACACTTTACGCACTTTGCAAAATTTTTTTAATGCTAATTACACCCACTTTATCGATTTGTTCGAACGTTAAACTTATATCCTCATACGAGAATGAACTTTTTCGCACTTGTATCGAAAATCAATATTTCATTTATTATTTACTCGCATGTATTTCTTAGAATGTATAAGAAATTTTGTACTTTTAATTGTTACTAATTAAGCTCTCCAAAATAGATTTATTATTCTTTATTAAACAGTTTCATTGTTTTTAAGGTATGCATCACTATTCACGTAAAAAAATACGTACATTAAAAATTTTAGTAGTAATTTTGGAGTAAGGTTCTTTTTATATCACCCGAGAAACGCTGGAAGAAAACTCATATTTTTAAATGTATATAGCGTCACTTTTTAACGAACAATATAACTGTATACTGTAAATAATTATTTTGTAATTGGCATTAAAATTTGAGTGCTTATAACAAGTTTAAAAAAGGTTCTACTGTCTCAGGAATTTGAGTTATAAACTTTTGAATTGTTATGAATTCTGGTTCTCAAAATGGTGAAATTCCAGAAAAATATCCTTTTATATATATATATAAGATTACCTAAACTTCTTACACAATTTCTACTACTATAATAATTACGATAATAATTTATAATATGTTTACTAAATAATAAAAGCTGATATTATTTTACCTTCATAATATTAAAATTATTAACAAAACATTAAAGCTATTGTTCGTATCCTTATTTGTATTGAGAAAAGGATATCGAATTCTGGCAAACTATTTATTATTCAATGAATAATAAACACTTTTCCTCAGTATTCAATAAAGTCTTTTTCACCCTAACCACCTAAAAAGTTCAGTTTATAGACCTCTCCAGCGGGAGTAAAAGTTGATTTTATTCCCGCAAA